>OX328123.1:114672706-114877484 GCA_946811695.1 Gonocerus acuteangulatus | reverse complement strand
CTCGTAGTAGTGAAGATCCTATTGACGATTCTCTCTCTCTCTCTCTCTCTCCTCTCTCTCTCTCCTCTCTCTCTCTCTCTCTCTCTCTCTCTCTCTCTCTCTCTCTCTCTCTCTCTCTCTATCTCTCTCTCTCCCTCTCTCCCTCCCTCTCTCTCTCTCTCTCTCTCTCTCTCTCTCTCTCTCTCTCTCTCTCTCTCTCTCTCTCTCTCTCTCTCTCTTTCTCTCTCTCTCCCTCTCTCTCTCTGATTCCAAGACCTTGTAACTAGCGGGACCCTTTCTAGTGTTGACCGACCCTTCCAGGTAAGATCGTAAATCAAGACCTTTCAAGACTGGTGGAACCAAAATAATAACTGCTTCTATTTTAATCTTCAGGCGATTCGCCAAAGTTGCGAAGCCTTATCAGTAAATAAATATTTTAATCTTTCCAAATTAGACTAGGGATAAGAACGGAACCGCGCTAAGATGATGCAGTTCCTGCGAGTCGGACTTAATTTGTCCCAGTTGATAAAAGACGCAACTGATGGAGGCTGGAAGTGTTTGAGGATATTTTCGCACCAGCTTTTCCTTGCTGGTTTCTTACGAGCCAAGGAGCATTGGACACTATTCGGAGTACCTTTTTTTTAAATGTTTGTAAACGTTTGAAGTGTGTTTTACTGACACCAAACCAGACCGAAGCTCGAGAAAATCGCCAGATTCCTCGGGTTTGTTTGTTACTTCTACGACTAGGAAGTTTCTGCGTTATGATTATATGGGGTTCACTTTTTATATGTGGACGCTTTTATTATTTCTTTTTATTATTTCTTTAATAAACTGGAATATCGCAATTAAGTCTAAAAACTATAATTATTAATAAAGTTAAACAATAAATATTGAATTGCCTTTGAGAAGGTTAATTATTTCTTCTGGGCATTGATTTGGAAGAAGAGAAATGTTGGCGACCTTATAGTTCAAATCAACTTTTCGATACCTATTTCTTGAATTGAGGCTATCCGAGAATTCCTTTCTTTTTAAGGTTGAACGAACCATATCTTACAAATTAGGTATGGACATACATTAATGTTGAAACTGTATAATCCGGCAATACTGATCTGTCGGAATGTTTTCAAGATGGAAACTAATGTAAAGCAAATACAGTATGTAAGCCAATTGTTATTCATGGTAGCATTCAGTTAAACCTTCATGACCCAATTCAGTTTTGGTTGTTGTATTCATGTCGGAAGCGGAAAATCGATTTAGCCGTTTGGTTTATGGATGTTTTCGAAATGCGTTTTCTGTCGCTGAATTGGGACACAGGAATAATGGAGCGTTTAAGAATTTTATCAACTTTTTTCATATATTTGAATTATTGATATTTCATACGGCTTGCCATCAGATAATCAGTTGTTAAACAATGCTCAAAGCTCATAGGTGCCTGTCAGTCATCAATTCTACATTTTGACTTTTGCCATTTCCTGATCATTCAGAAGAAATTATCATTTATAACATGCGACAAGATATATTTCACAAGTTAAAACATTTTTCGAAACACAATAGAAAGTTTGAAAAGTTCAGTTTTTATAATTGGAAAAAAAAACTGCAATCTTTGCTTGAACATTCCCACGTAAGCAACACTGTTTTTATTTATTATTATTTTTTTACGGCTTATCAACTTCTGATTATGTAATAACACACAAATCATTGATATTATTATTTTTTTTTTTTTGGTATTGTACTTTTACTATTGATACAACTTTCTTTTCGGGCAGTTATTATTAGTATATTATAAATAACTGATTAGGAGGGGGCTTACTCCAGAACCAAATCATGAATATTCCCATACTGGCCGTTATTTTTACTTTTGCAACGAAACTCGGTTTACATGGTGCCAAACCAATGAGGGAAAACTTGTTATACAAAAAGCGAATTAGAAATTGGGACAATATTTAAAAAAAAAGAAAAAAAAAAAAAAAAAAAAGATCACTGTAACAAAATTAAATGAAAATCAATATTTTAGTCAGCTGTTATTATTTATTTATTTTAATTTTGCGTCTTCTTATATGACGGGTTGAGAAGCCAAGGGGTACAAGTGACATTTAAAAAAAAATCGATTTAAGTGCAGTTCTGGATAGTTAATACATACGAAATGTTGGTGGCAAATGGATATAAGTAAATGTCTGTTATTTGCTGAGAAATAGCGGAAACAAAATCAATTACTTTAAAAATGAGCGGATTTGTTTGGTGCACAAGGGATACAAGTGACACTTGTCAACTTGTGACTTGCTCAAATGTTTATTATTCACGATAACAGCAGATTTACAACTTTTGTGTACACAAACTAGGGACTGGCAATGCTTCTATGTACACCTGGCATGAGGGTCAGGCTTCATAGCCCTCAAGATACTGTCTGGTTTGCTGAAGTTTATCAATACTCTTCCAGCGACAGTTAAAAAATTAACTATGTTCAGCGACAATGTAGGAGGCCAAAACCAAAGCCGGTATACTCTTAAGTTCTGGTTGTATATTGTTAAAATCCCAAGGACTTGAAAATCCCAAAATGCAACCCTTAAAAAATCTCGCCATATTTTATTGGAGGAATGTATCAATTGATGTAAATTAAATAAACGACCTAAAATAAATTAATTAAGCTTCCATTTTCGAACTACTTTTTTATTAATTTTCCTACATGTTAATTACAGTGTCTTCTATGCATTGGGAAAAGATAGGACCCTCTAAGCGGTATTCGTTTTCGAGTTATTTAGCCTTAAAGATCCACTTTTTAACATGGGAGACAGGGGCAGAGCGTATCCATGTTTACCTAAAAAAAGCGAGTTTGCTTACCATTTGTCTGGAAAACTAGTATATGATACATAATAGCTAACCTAATCTTACTGACAGAGTTTTAATAGGGCAAGTGCTACTTGGCTTCCTATCCTTAATGCTTAGAGAACACTGTAATTAACATGTAGACAAATTTATAAAAAAGTAGTTTGAAAATGGAAGCTTAATTAATTTATTTTTTAATGGTTGTATTTTGTGATTTTAAGGATTGCATCAGTTCAAGAATTACTAGGGAAGGCCTTATGTCAATTTATGTGTAAAAACTCAAAGATTGTATGCCTTAGAAAATATATAATATACAAAAATATAAGCAAAAACGCGAATTCTTTAGAAAAGTCTTATATTTGAAGGGCTGTAACTTCGCTCTAAATTGACCTATCAAGTTCGCTGAAGTCTCGAAACATTAGTATTTTTATGCTCTAAAAGGCAGTACCTAGGGAATAGTCGTTTATTTTAGATAACAACTTGAATAACAATTTTATAGTGTACAATATCCTAAATTATAAGTTTTGAGGGGTGGTGCTTAAACAAAAAGCGCTGGGATTTTTCTGACTCCGGATTCGGATTCAGGGACCCCAGAAACACATAGGAAACATGATCTGGTCTCTGTGTCCGGACTTTTATTTTTTTTTGTGTGTGGCTGTCTTATAAATTGATAATATACATTAACAATTAGTTTTTTTTTTCTTAAACTATATTACTGAAATTTCAATTGATGCATAGTAGATACATAATTAAAACATTATACAGACTTACACTTATCCGAGAATTTACAAAAACGATTTAACTTTAAACATTGATATCTCAAAATGACTATAACGTCATGAGTGTTATGCGTGAGCAATTAACACTTCACGCCAAGGGTCGTGGGTTCTATTCCCACTAGGGGTGGCTTTTCTTTGGAAAAAAGAAAAGACATCCTGGCTAGAAAAGGGTGAAGACTTATAGAAAACCCGTCCTAAAATTCTGAGTTAATTATAATGGACATTAAAATTTAAAAATATATAAATATATTTATTTATTATATTTTAACGTCCATTATTATTAAATACGAATTTTAGGACGGGTTATCTATAGGTTACCACCCTTTTCTAGCCAGGACAGGGCTGATGCCTTTTCTTTTTTCTAAAGAAAAGCTACCACCCCATAGTGGGAATTGAACCCACGACCCTTGGCACAGAATGTTAAGTGCTCACGCCTTAACACTCATGGCCACTGGGCCTCCAAATAATAACATATATGACACCGATTTTTTCGATGAGTTATCTATAGTTTACTATCCTTTTCTAGCCAGGATAGTGCTGATGCCTTTTCTTTTTTTTTAAAGAAAGTGCATTATGCCTTGTGGTAATATAACCCATGGCCTTAGGCACACACCTTAGCACTAACGGCTAGGGTTGCTCATAAAGGATCAAAACTATTCATGTTTATTTTGTATTTAAATAGGTTATTTCAATTACATTATTCAGGAATGAAGCGTAAACTACCACCTTCTGAAGAATGTGCTTAGTAATTCAGCTCCTGCTTGAAGTATTTTCTCAAAGGTAAAGGGGATAGGACCCTGGTGCTTGAAATGGTATATAGGCATTCAAAAGGTGCATTTTACTATCTGCCGTTTCATTAGATCTTAAATAGTAGGACGTGGTATTTAGTATCCACGGATATTACAGGGAACTAAAACACCTTCTCCAGCTTTGGAAATAAAGATTAAACAAACCCGTAACTTGGTGTAATTTGTGTTTAATTAATAAATCTTCTGTACTACCTGATAAATATATAGCCAGATAAGGCTCCGAGCTAAAACGTGACTTTCGTGGATCAAAGCCAGGGGGTCTGGGGGAATAAAGTCATTAAGGGTTTAACGGGTCTTCCTGTTTTCTAGTCTAACTCGTGCGGGAGACGGGGGTTCGATTCTCTACGGCAACAGGGAGTTTTGCTATTTTAGGGCTCGTTGAAAAATTTACTGGCCGCATTATGGATATCGGCGCAAATGGCCCAGATGTCTATGCGCCCTATGAACAAAAAAAAGTTCTAGACGTATTGTAAAACGGGAAGATCTTGGTTCAATTCCCTGCCAAGAAGACTCTCTGGAATTAAAAATATTTAGTAAAGAGTCTGATGCTGTAATCAATGAAATCATCATTCTCAAAATTAGAAATCATTCATCAAATTGACGTAATTTCTACTGATTCATTAAGTTTTTTACACTTCATGAAACACTTTTACAATATCCATTGCGTAATCACGGAAATATACATGTAATTACAAATATTGAAACAACACCACTTTACAATGATTTGAGTATCTGGGCATAAAGACATAAGACACTAGGTACACAAGCGGAACCGTGCCAAGATGATGCAGTTTCTGCGAGTCGGACTTTTTATTGATATGTTTGACTTCGCTGTGTTTGCAAACTCCACGGAAAACTATTCTCATTGGGATGATTAAAGAAAACGTTTTGACAGTTTATAAGGTATTTTTTTTCTCTTGCGCAATTTAAGTTCAACGACCTCCATGTGTGAACAATTTTTTATCAATGGTTCTTAGTAACTCCGACTAATTTACACACGTCGTCGAGTTGAATGCCTCGACCGTCAGGGAGGTCAGTAATCCCCAAGGAGACAGCTGGTCGACGTCAATTTCTAGTAAGTTATTCCATTGTAAAAGTTCGCCAACTCTCATTACTGCGCCGAAGATTAAATAAGTTTGTCCGCGACGCAGGAGCTTCGTAATTAAGAGCATTCTTTAGGAAGGTTGTTAATTAGGCCATTCCCTGAGGAATTTACTTACACTAACCGATAAAAAAATATTAAAGTTTGGATCTTTTTTAGAACATCCCTGCCAGTGATTTTATCTTGTTACTGTTACTAGAAAGATTTCTGAAGTGACACAGTATTTAATACTAGTACGATATGTTCATGTGATAGCAGTCACAGTTACTAGAAAATCACTGGCGGGGCTATTCTAAAAAATACCTAAAAGGTTAAATCATTTTAATTTAATTATTTTTTTATCGGCTGACAATCTAAGAATAATAAGTCCGTCACGAAGGGGCTTAGTCACTAAGCACAGTCCTCACATTTAGGTTAGTTTATGCTACATTTCCGAGCAATGTGATTATACTAACTGATACAAATAGTTAGAACACGGGGAGTGTATAGGCTAGGCCAAAAACGTCTACCAGCTGTCTGTCTGTATGTTTCTTCTTTATAAAAATCCATACCGCTTGACCAATTTTGAACAAACTTGGCGCACAGGGTGTGCTTAACATTGTTCTGAAAAACAAGTACTTAATACATGATAGCAAACCTAATCTTGCTGACAGAAGTTTTAATAGGGCAAGCGGTACTTGTTTTCGCTATATAAACAGTCGAAGTCTAAAACCTGTGTTATAAGTATATCTCATTCAGCACATTTCACTTCTGGCAATTAACGCCCCGGATACAGCTACACATTATTAAGATGCAAGGGATGTATAAAGCACCAAAAGGAACTAATGAAAGCCATAGCTGTGCCGCGAGAAAACATTAATGGGGAAGGAAATAAAGCTCAACGTATATGGTCAACGTATATCGCTCTTACAATCAATTATGCCGATTAGTAAAGCGATAACTAATCCAACATCGTTCCGAATCCTTTAATTCCTACCTTTCATCTCTATCAACCTCCGACAAATCCCTTTGGAATGCTACTCGCAAAATCCTAAAATACCATCCTGTATCTCCCCCCCCCCCCTTCGTCGAGAGGACAGCACATGGGCCGCCTCCGACGAAGAGAAATCCGAGTTGTTTGCTAATCATCTCAAAAAAACATTTACTCCTCATCCTCCTCCTGATCCTGAATCCCATTTACCGGGATTAGATGATTTCCTACAATCCCCACTTCCTCTCTCCCTACTACCAAATGCAGTCAATCCATCTGAAGTTAAATTTCTAATATCCCGACTACCTTCCCGGAAATCCCCTGGTTACGACCTCATCACCTCCAGAATCCTTAAACAGCTTCCAACCAAGGCCATTGTATTCCTCACCTACATCTACAACTGCATCCTCCGAACAACCCATTATCCCATACTCTGGAAATTCTCAATAGTTGTCCTCTTTCCTAAACCTGGTAAACCTCCCAACATTCCTTCCTCATATCGCCCTATCAGTCTTCTTCCAATATTTTCCAAACTATTTGAAAAGATTTTATTAAAGCGCCTACTACCTATCCTAAATTCCTTAAATCTCATCCCATCTCATCAATTCGGCTTTCGCTCCCAACACTCCACAGTGCAGCAAGGGCTTCGCGTTGTTGATCTCATCTCCTCATCCCTCGAGCGAAAAGAGTATTGCACGTCTGCCTTCTTGGACGTTGCCCAGGCATTCGACCGAGTCTGGCACACAGGCTTACTCTTCAAGCTCAAAACCCACCTTCCCAGCACCCTTTACCTAGTCCTTCGCTCCTACCTCTCAGACAGGTTTTTCCAATTCCGGCATGGAACAGCCTACTCAGATTATTTCCCTGTGGAAGCGGGAGTTCCTCAGGGTAGTGTCCTCGGTCCCATCCTTTATACCCTATATACAGCTGACATTCCAACACATCCTGACACCCTCCTGGCCACGTATGCAGATGATACGGCCATCCTTTCACCCCACATAAATCCAGACACAGCTTCCCAGAACCTACAATCCCATTTAACCCAAATTGAACAGTGGTGCAAAAAGTGGCGCATCAAGATAAACGTCGAAAAATGTCAGCAAATAACCTTCACCCTTCGACGTAAAACCTGTCCTACTGTTTCCTTCAACGACAATCCTTTACCTATAACCAACACCGTCCGATACCTTGGGTTTTATCTTGACTCACGATTAACTTGGAACGCACACATTAAACATAAACGGCAAGAACTCAATCGACGATTCGGACAACTATACAGACTACTAAATCGAACATCACACTTAACCGTACATAACAAACTAACTGTCTACAACTCATTAATAAAACCGATATGGACTTACGGAATCGAACTCTGGGGGACAGCCAAGCATTCCAACATCGACCGAATCCAAACATTCCAATCCAAAATCCTACGTACCATAGTTAATGCTCCTTATTATGTTTCGAATCGCACCCTCCATAATGATCTAAATATTCCTTTTGTCCAAGATATAATCCCTATACGCTTCTCATCTTTCCATAGTAAATTGATTAATCATCCTAATCCTATAGCCCAATCCTTATCCAGCACCAATCATCCTTCCTCTCCACCCAGACGTCTTCATAGGAAGTGGCCCCGGGATCTACTAAGGCAGTGAAGTGTCGTGAAGTGCTCAAAAGTCAGTGTGATTGTAATAAAGATAGTTGAGAGTGATATCGATGGATATGTTCTCTCCTCGTGATATCACAGACCACGCCTCATTCGCCTCCAATCCTCCCTGCTAGTCGCAGGGTGTGGTTGGATGGCGCAAGGTTAACTCCAGGTCATCCTAGAATGCTTCCTAAAGGAAGGTATTCGGTTGACAACTGGTGGCACCTGAGGCGTGGTCACGCTATACCTATACCTATGTCAAATTACATAATTCATATACTGTAGATTTTAATATTTCTGTAAATAAAAAACAAAGCAAGACTATTATATTTAGACTTTTTGCCTATTTTTTCTAATTAATTATTTCATTTTATTTTAATATATTTACTTTTTTTACGACACTTTTTGTAATTATTAACGAAGTACTGAAATCACCAATTTGATGAGCTAAACGCTAATAATAGCGTTTGATTGCGTGCGCATTAATACGAGCATAGAGAGTTGGACTAGGCTTCTGAAAAGTTGGCCCCTCTTAAGTTGAATGCCTCATTCTCGACCGTCACTGAGGTCAGTAATCTCTTAGGTAGGACGGCAAGGAGATATATATGGCTTGCCTGCATACCAGCAGAGTTTACCGCCTGCAGATTGTTTACAGTCGCTCCCACGTGGTCAGGTCTAGGCACGCCATCCGCCTAGCAGTCTACGAGTAGCAGATGGTCTGCAAGACACGCGACAATTGATGAAATATTCCGATTGAGCATGCAGTCTAATGTTTCCGGTTTGATCGAAGTTGAACAAACTTTTAGTAAAACGTCATTTTAAAATGGACACTCTAAGTAATTCCCTAACTCGATAATTTAAGGCAGGCTACTCCAGCTGACAATGGGCAAAACTTGCTCTTATAAGCCACATTAATTAAGACCTACAAATGAATATTAAAACAAACTATCCTGAATTGGTGATATGATACCCAGGAATATAGCACGAAGGATGAAATAAAGGTCGAAAATTCCTACAGGTGTTTTAATGGCAAAACGTTTTCAGGGACTAAGCCCCATTTTCAATGCCCTGTGACACAATACCAAAATTAAAACAAGTTCAATTTAAACCAAATTAAATTAACAATTCAATTTTAGAGACTACATTTTAATACAATTTGGCTATAGCCAACGGTTATAAAAGACATTTAGAAGATAAGCTCCTGGAAAGGCGTTATAGGAAGAGAATTAAGCTGGATTCAGAAGTGGATCAGGAAGGAGGGGTAATAAAAAAAGGGGGTTTCTTTTTGAGTATACCTTACCTTGGTCGAGTATCGGAAAGAGTTGGACGGATGCTGAGAGAGGCAGGTATTCAGACAGCATATAGCAGTAGGGGAACTTTGAAAAACCGGCTACCAAAAACGAAGGATATCATCCAGCCGCTGGACAAATCAGGAGTCTACCGAGTCTCGTGTACTTCCTGTGGGTCTTCGTATGTTGGTCAAAGTGGAAGAAACTTAAAACTACGGATAAAAGAGCATTTGACCACAAAGGATTCGGGGATGAGGAAACATGTACTTAATGAAAACCATGACACAGATTTCCTCGACTGTGAAGTACTGGAGACCTTGAGGAAGGGAAGAAAGATGGACATGGCAGAAAAAGTCTGGATAAAAATTGACGCAGCCTCGGAGAAGAATTAATGCAAAAGAAGACGGCGGTACGTTGAAGCATGTTTCAACAGCAGCCCTACAGTCCCTCGCTGCTTTCCAAAGCCAGTCTAGGAGCAAGGCTCGGCTGAATAAGAAACAATGCATGCTGGGTACTTAGCTTTCTCTCTGGTTTTTTCATATCTTTTTATATCATTGTAGCGATTTTTTAGCCTTTTTTAGACTTATTTATTCTTGCATGAGTGTGTTTATGTGACAGAATGAATGTATTTATTATGAAATTGTTTGACTGTGTGTTTTAGCCTTTTATTGATTAGACTTTTAAATAAATTTACAAATAGCGTGTTTTATATTGTATGAAAATGTAGTCTCAGATTTTACGATTTTTACTATTTTTGTTAAAATTGTATTATTAATTTAATTTGGTTTAAATTGAACTTGCTTTAATTATGGTATTGTGACACAGGGCATTGAAAATGGGGCTTAGTCCCTGAAAACTGTGTGAATTTTCGACCTTTATTTCATCCTTCGTGAACATCGATTTTCCACCATCCAGCAACTCCAACAATGCCAAGAAGATAGCACCCGAGGAGGAGCCATTCGTCAATGGAACAAAGTACAAGACATAGAAGCTATATTAATGTAACAAAGGATTGGACAATTGAGGCGTTGCGGATACGAAGGGCCAACTCAACGTCCGGTCAAATGTTTTTCCCCGCCATCCGAATCTAGACTTCCTTAGAGAATCTACATGTATATTTTTCATGTTGAGTTGGCTCTTATTTATCTCACAAAGTATACAGAGAATGAAGACAAACTGGCTGGAAACTGCCATAGGAAGGCGAAGACAACACTCCACTACTGGTCCGCTGGAAGATGATATAAATAAAATTCTCTTTTCGTTGTAAGTAAAGTTCACACTAATCCCTGGTCAATTATTATATAATTTGTTTATGAATATAAATTAATAAACAAACAACAAGGCATCCTACGACGAAAATTGTTTTGTATATCTAGTGGAATTCGCCCTAATGGAAAAAAATATTCAAACGCATTTTCTTGAAAACTACCTTTTGTTGAGTTCGCCCTTCGTATCCGCAATGCCTCAATTATAAAATTGTTTTTGGAATAGACCACGATTTCTGAGGGTCTCTTGGTAATTAAATAAATAACTATGTACCTTGCCAACGCCTGTGTTGCAGACCTTATCAAGGCGAAAAATGTATACTATATACTAAATTAGCATATGATTATATTTATTACAACAGGATCTAATTATACAACTATAAAACCAAAAATCATACAAATAATTGCTGTGATACATTCAATATCTGCAGTAGATAACCAACCGGAGCCCTCACAAAGGCATCCCCACTCCATGTCAGCGTCCTATGTTTTCAAATATAGCAAACAACAAACAAAGAAAACTTCAAAATAAAAATATGCAATGTAGAACTGTAAAAATATACATAAAACTGTAAAAAGGAATTTACAGGAAATTCAGGTCTTACAGGATTAAGTGAGTGATATAGCTCGAATATTCTAGAGCTTAATGGATTAACCATATTCATTAAATGATATTAATAGGTCATTATCCTTTCCGCCACTTTCAATTCGATAGAGACTCTCGAGTGAGTCACAAGTAGATTTAGGGAGTCGGGAAACCCCAGCTGTTCAAACTTTCTGTTTTACATTTGGAAACTAATGACCTGTTGAGTGGCATGCTAATTAGTTGGACTCTCGAGGTTTCTTGATTTGGAAAGTGAGATAACAATTTATCGTGTGCCATGGAGGGAGGTAGAAACCCACTAAAATTCCATATTAATAATTTGGGCACCGTTTAACTTCTCGTCTTGATTTAATTGGTCAACAAACATTGTGAATTTGATGAACTTTCCATTAATAGATGTTCAGGTACATTTTTATAGGGAATTTGAAAACTATTGAAATCCCCTTTCAAAGCGATATCATTAATTAGTTTTGAAAAACAAAACACTTTTTTTGGTTACTTGAAAACTCTGGACTAACTTTTTCGGCATATTAACATTCATCCTAGCTTAGATGTATAATAGTTAGCTATTTTGGGAAACTACTAACTGTTAAACTAGTTTTTAACATGTGAAGGTTGTTAGACTGAATTTGAAGAATTCTGTTAAATATCTCAAAAATGGTTGAAAAATCATCGTAAATGGAGGGTAGTCATTGTGATGCAATTTCCTTTAAAAAATGCAATTAGAACTTTTATTTTTCACGCGTCGATCTCAGTTTTGTCTCGATGCTGGTCGGTTCATTTTTGTTAAAAATATTAATCAATAAAATGACTTGAGCAGTAAAATTATTCTTTCAATTTTATTGGATTACAAGAATGTTCTTTTTTGTATTATTTATTTGCCCCTGTTAGAAATTAAGTGGAAGAGAAAATCGGGCATACTCATGCAATATCGGCAAATTAAGTCTTGGATGGTGTCCTTCAGGCGCCTCACAAATCTTTATCGCTTAAAATCTCTCTTTTCAATCTGATTTACCTAGAGCAGGAATATCAACAGAAAAAATATTTTATATTAGGCATATACAAGTATCCAGCAAAAACAATAAGTAGATACAAAGGAAATTATCTATTTCTTTACGCAACTGTCCATATTACTTCAGCGATAAAACTGTTATGGATATAAGCTACAATTAACCAGTTCGTACATGCCAGATATCATTATATGCATTTATTCCAACAACGAAACTCAGTCGTAACTAGTTTTGAATTCATTCGATTGAATATCTCAGTTCCTGGCAGATTGACTTTTTATAATATTTTTTGAATGAAAAAAAAAATGAAAAAAAAACTTTATTCTGGGACTTCGTCCCATTTTTTGATTGCCATTGTGTCACTATATACTCGTAATATGGCATTTTTGAATGCCATAATACGAGTATATAGTGACACATCATCTCAACAATGCTTTCTTATGTATGCAGAAGGCCAATGAATAGAATTCCATATTCCCATAATCTTCAATAAATTTAAATGGCTCTGTATGTTACATTACCTCGATTTGTAGAGAACCTTCCGCTACAAGGGCCACGTCAAAGCATTATAACTGTTATGTAGTTTTTACACAACTGAGGATGCGAAACATGTAGAACGATTTGAATAAAATCAATATCATGTTAATTTTGACTTTTCTCTTCAGCCTAAGTGGTTTTTAGTGATTATTACAAAAATAAATGAGCAAATATTTTTAAATATATTTGAAATTCCTTGTTGAAAAATTTCTCAGTTTATGCAGCCCCGACGGCATGGGCTTTTTAAAAACGATTCCCTTAATGACCTTATTGAAAAAAGTAGGTTAAGAATGTAAATAAAAAGTTGAATGCACCTTGTGATATATGTGACGAGGGGTTAAAAGAAATCTGATCAGTGAGAAGATTATGTAAGTAAAAAAAAAAAACCTTCCCAGGCTTATCCCGGAAGATGATGAGAGCCGATAAACATATCAGAACGGATGTAAACTATTTGTTCTTTAATAGCAATGAATTATTCATGTGTATGTTGGAGTTTTCTTCAATCTTTCATCTAACAATTTTCCAGTTTATACTGCTACTTATGTTTTTCAGACAATTAGCAGCACTAGTAAAAACACATTTCATTCTTAAAAAAAATAATTAATAGATTCAAGACGGAGCCTGCAACAATTTTATTTAGAATTGTACTTGGGGAGAATTTGTTCGCTGAAATAAAAATAATCTCCACATGAATGTTTAAAAATTTTGGAAACCAGAAAATACCTATAACGTCCATCTCATAAGGGCCCAGAGGTATCTGACTCATTACCAAACGGCTAACTTGGAAGAATAGTGTGGTCAGTAAACGCGCAGTTTAACGGCGATATCATTGGAATAGATATTTGAATTGTTCAAAAGTGAAATAACTTTATCAATGTAAGATGTTCACAGAAAAAATAATAATAATACAGGAATCTTGCAAACCTGACTCTAATTAAAAAAAAAAATGTAACGATTCCTAGAAGCACTTTCCAAGGAATGAAGATATTGAGTTTTCTTTTTTCTTTTTTCTTTTTTTTAACATATATATATTATACAGGGTGTCCCGTAAATGTCTAGTCATATTGTGAGGGGTGATAGAGGACCCTTAGGGGAACAAAAAATGTTCTATGACGATTTCCCGAATTCTCGCCCCTAAGGGAGAAAACGTCGTTTTATTGTTTTTTCGAGACAAATGTGGTTTTTAGAAGAATAATCGTTGTAGCTCCGTCCCAGATGGTTCTACTAGAAAGGAAGTGAAACCTATCGAAAGCTGAGTAAATTTACTATAAGACTAGTTGAGAGTAAACGTAAAAATGTATGAATGTAAGTATGTATATCTTACCAAAAGGAAGCTATTCTAAATTTCCTGACATTTTATTGATATTTCTTTCCAGCGTTACTCCTCAATGGGCGGGGTCTGTGATTTCCGGGTTTTAGAAAAACTTTCTCATTTAACCAGCTTTCCATTCATGTATCACAACCCTGTGTTATTGAAGTATTTGAACGGTTTAAGAACAAAAGCTTTAAAAAAAACATGGATCTGTGAAAAGAAAATTATATTTTTTTCTTCAGTTTATTCAAAAATCTGAAGAGAAATATTTATTTTTATAAATGTTTACATAAATATTAAGTAAATATTTACTTATAACAATAAAAAAAATTACTTCCACGAATATAAAAAAAATTCCTAAAACAGTAAATAAATAAAATACACATTGATTTTGAATTTATTAATTCAGGTAACTAATACTGGGTCCAGGTGGCGGCCATTAATGAACACCAACCATGCATTAACCTCAAAAATTACTATTTTTACCTAGATCAAGCATTTGAACACATTTTTACAGGTATTTATATTTTTTATAACAAATGCTTTACCTTGAATTGATTGTGGTAATTACAAATTCTATCCCTCATAAATAAGACATACATAGTCCTGTAAAAATGTGTTCAAATGCGTGATCTAGGTAAAAATAATAATTTTTGAGGTTAATGTATGGTTGGTGTTCATTAATGGCCGCCACCTGGACCCATTATTAGTTACCTGAATTAATAAATTCAAAATAAATGTGTATTTTATTTATTTACTGTTTTAGGATTTTTTTTAATATTCGTGGAAGTAATTTTTTTATTGTTTTAAGTAAATATTTATTTATTATTATGTAAACATTTATAAAAATAAATATTTCTCTTCAGCTTTTTGAATAAACTGAAGAAAAAAATATAATTTTATTTTCACAGATCCATGTTTTTTAAAAAACTTTTGTTCTTAAACCGTTCAAATACTTCAATAACACAGGGTTGTGATACATGAATGGAAAGCTGGTTAAATGAGGAAGTTTTTCTAAAAGCCGGAAATCACAGATCCTGCCCATTGAGGAGTAACGCTGGAAAGAAATATCAATAAAATGTCACGAAATTTAGAATAGCTTTCTTTTGGTAAGATATACATACTTACATTCATTCATTTTAGCGCGGTTCCTCCCTCCCCCATAGGGAGGAACCCCGCTTATAAGGTTGATACAATGAAACAATCCGGAAGTGCCGACTAGAAAATTTTGCGTTTCAGAA
Organism: Gonocerus acuteangulatus; assembly: GCA_946811695.1. Lineage (NCBI taxonomy): Eukaryota > Metazoa > Arthropoda > Insecta > Hemiptera > Coreidae > Gonocerus > Gonocerus acuteangulatus. The sequence continues at coordinate 114,862,113 of OX328123.1, read as the reverse complement.
CCCCTAGAAACCAAAAATAACGGTGGTTCAAATTTGTATATATATATATATGTATATATTTATATATATATATATATATATATATATATATATATATATATATATATTTGTCTGTTCGCTCTCTAAATAGAAGACGAATGGTCCGATTTTGATGAAATTTGGTACAAAAATCTGTCGTCCAATTTGAAAGGTCAAGTTCGTTAACCAGCAAAATCCGCCCACTGGAAGATGGCGTTTGGGGCGAAATTCGCGCAAAAAAAATCGTAACGCTTACGTTTTTGAGTTCATAAGCTTGTAAGTACTCTTTTTATAGGCTTCTTGGGCAAGGAAAACGAATGAAACCATTTTCAAGGCGATAGCTTTAACCGTTTTCGAGAAAATTGGAAAAATAGTTTTTGAATACCGTTTTTGGTTTGGGTACTTAGAATCACGGGATTCAGTTGAAACATTATCTGCATGTTCTACTTTCATTAAAACTAATATGTTGAAAGTTATGTTACGTTTGGAGTTAAGGAAGGGTTAGAATAAAATATTTAATGAACAGACATGAAAAGTTTTGGGAACTTCGTATACTTTCATTAATATCTTGAACACGGTTGGGAAATCGTGGTAAGTGGATAGAAACTATTTGAAAGCTTAATAAATTCTCTACAAAAATGATTCTAAAACTATTTTTGATTAGGTTATGTCAATCGGAGAAATAAGTGCTTAAAACTTCAAATACGTCTGTTTTGTTCTTATGAACGGGTTTTTGTCGTTCTTTTTGTAATTTTTGTCTCTTTCCCTTGGTTTTTTATTGCTTTTTATTTTTTTAATTTCTTATGTTGTATTTGTAAGGAAAATGTATGTGTGTGTAAAACAGGATAGGTAAAATGAGACCTATTTTCTGTTGTCAGAAATAATGAAAAGTTTTGGGAACTTCGTATAATTTCTTAATATCTCGAAAACGGTTGAAAATCTTGGGAAGCGAAAGGTTACCATTCGAAAGCTTACTAAATGGTCTACAAGAAAGGTTCTAAAGAAAGTTTTGAATAAGCGATGTCAATCGGAGAAATAAGTGCTTAAAATTTGAAGTAATTGATTTCGTTTATTCGAACAATTCTTTTTGTCTGTTTTTATTCCTATTTTTACATTGCTTATAGTTGGATAATGTATTTGACAATAAAATAGATTAATTAAAATAAGAAAAACAATTCATTGTTAGAAATATATCAGGCTGTACCGTATGAAATGTCAGTTTTGGATTTGCCGATTTCCTTCAAATGTCTTGAAACTGTCGAGGCTCCTAATCCGAGTTCTTTGGCATATTCCCTATTGTTTGCAATTGCTTATAGTAGTCAAATGTATTTGCCAATAAAACAGGATACGTATAATTAGAATATTTTATTTTTGCGGTATCTTGGGGTTCTCAGATCCCTTATGAATATCTATTAGGCCCCCTTCGTATTTTTTCCTTAATATCTCGAAAAGGGTTAGGAGATCGTGGCAATTGAAATGTAACAGTTCGAAAGCTTACTAAATTCTCTACAAAAAATGTTTTACAGAAATGTTTGATGGGGTCGTCACATTAGGAGAAATAAGTGCTTAAAACTTAGTTAGTTTCCTTTATTTAAACGGATCTATTTATGTGTTTCCCGAAGTTTTTTTTTCACTGCTCGTTATTTTTGTACTTGCTTATAGTAGTCTAATGTATTTTTCATTAAATAGGATATGTATAATTAAAAGCATTATTTTGTTTGTTAGAATTCGAAGATGCCGTATGAATATCTAGATTACAGTACTGGTTTTGATTTCGTATTTTAGAATTGTTCTTGGTATTCCCTATTTTCATGTATTACCCTTAGTTCTTTATTGCTAGTAGTTTTTTTTTTTTTTTTTTTATTGATTATAGAATATAAATCTATTTGGCAATAAAATAGGATACGTAAAATTAGAAACAATATTTCGGGTATTTCTGAGCGAAATGCCTTGTAAGATTGTCTACCACCACGAACGGCGTTTTTCCTCTATTTACCTCACATTTTAATTGGTTGCTGTTTTTAGCTTGTTTCCTGCTTCACTTCACAGATAGGAAACACGCTTCTGACGTCGACCCAATGACGTAATCCGAAGTGCCTAATAAATGATTTAACGTTTTAGAACAGGTAGATATCGAAAATAGCTGTTTTTAAATTAGAATCTATTGTTGAGTAATTATATGAATCTTTATACGGCTTTATTAGCCGTATTATTCTATATAGGCTTTATAAGGCAGGAGATACTACTTAATCTTGAAGACTTGTTCTTAGTCCTTCTTTATCAACTAGATAGGCTTTATTAGACATATTATTCTTCATAGGCTTTATTAGACAGGGAATTCTGATAAAATGTCGTGTTGTCGCAGCAAATTGTAATTACGATTTATCTAAGGTCAGGTAACATTAGCGAGTCTACATTGTTAAGATCACCGACAGCGAAGGTAGACAATTGCTATGATTTAGTCTACATATGTATATTAATTCCTAAATGTAGAAAATAAACTTTACAACGGTTAGATACTATGAACGAATAGACAGTCGGTTCAGTCCCAAACAAACAGAGGGTTTACTAGAAATTTACCTGCTAGGAGTTAATCCTCAAGAGAAGTAACCCTTGTAGGGTAATATAACCCAGGTATCTGCCGACACAAATACAAAGCCTTGCAAGAGTAGGTAGAGCAACTTTAAGATTTCGTTCACTAAAATTTCTTAAACTGACCTAGATTCAGACATAACATAACATAAATTATATTGTAAATATTGATAAAGATTAATTAGTTGTCAACATATACATAAATTAGCAATCAACAGTTTTCTTTGTACGACTATTATTAACGACTATTTAGTTATGAGACAATCCATAAATTAGCGATCAAAAGTTGCAGGTGATTCCGTATTAGATATTTATTAAATATTCATAAAGACTATTTGGTTGTAAACCGATTCATCAATAAGCAATCAATATTTTTAAACACTGGATATATACTAACCAATTATAACGACTGTTTAGTTATGAACCGATTCATAAATTAGCGATTAAAAAACACAGGTTTATTGACTAAATATTGATAAAAGTATTTAAATAGAAGAAAAAAAGGTTTCCTCAAGACTTGCTCTTGTTCAATTTGTATTTACTCTATTGACTTTATTAGGCATATTCTTCTATATAGGCTTCATTAGGCAGTGGTATCTACTCAATTTTGGGAACTTGTTCTTGATCCTTCTGTATCCACTAGATTGGCTTTATTTGGCATATTATTCTATATAGGCTTTATTAGGGAGTGGTATCTACTCAATTTTGAGAACTTGTTCTTGATCCTTCTGTATTCACTAGATTGGCTTTATTAGGCATATTATTCTATATAGGCGTTATTAGGGAGTGGTATCTACTCAATTTTGAGAACTTGTTCTTGATCCTTCTGTATCCACTAGATTGGCTTTATTTGGCATATTATTCTATATAGGCTTTATTAGGGAGTGGTATCTACTCAATTTTGAGAACTTGTTCTTGATCCTCCTGTATCCACTAGATTGGCTCGCTGGGAAAATTCCTCGCTGCACCCTGGATGTCGGAACTAATGACCTAGATGTAAATGCGCGGTTAAAAAAAAAAAAATAAAAAAAAAAATAAAAAAAATAAATAAATAAATAATATTGTATATATGTGTACATAATTTAACTAATTAAGAATATCCATACGTATTTGTTTTTATGTATTCTAAGTGAACTTGGGCACTGTGTGCGCCTCCTCGTGGCAGAATACGGGCAACTGATTGGTGGCTCTCGAGGCGGACCTGACATTCAGGTCTCCGGTTGGGGAGAAGGAATTGAGTAAGGTTTGATTGTTTTAATAGCCAAACCTTGTTCAGTTCTGTGGCAATCAGGCTAAGCACCTTAAATTCCAGGCAAGTTAGACGTAAAGAGATAATTTTAGCGCGGTTCCTCCCTCTCTCCATATGGAGGACCCCGCCCTCCAAATGGAGGCCTCATGACGCAATCCAGAAGTCCCGACAAAAAAGTTTGCGTTTAAGAACCCCTGAGAGACCGAAAATAACGGTGTTTCAAATTGGTATATATATATATATATATATATATATATATATATATATATATATGTGTGTTTGTGTGTGTTTGATCGCTCTCTGGACACCCTTAAAACGTTTTGGGTACTTTGTATATTTTCCTTAATTTTATTTTTTTAAATTATTTTCCTTATATCTCGAAAACGGTTTGAAATCTTCATAAGCGGATCCTTACCATTCGAAAGCTTACTAAATGCTAATAATTCTGAAGCAATTATCGATTCATCGGAGAAATGAGTGCTTAAAAAAATAGTTTTTGAATACCGTTTTTGGTTTGGGTACTTAGAATCATGGGATTCAGTTGAAACATTTTCTGCATGTTCTACTTTCATTAAAACTAATATGTTGAAATTTTTGTTACGTTTAATATTTTATGTATAATGTATTTGACAATAAAACTGGTTAAGTAAAATAACAAAAACAATTTATTGTTAGAAATATAGATTTCCAAGATTCATAGACCTTGCCACTAGCGGGTCCGTTTCTAGTGTAGCCGACCCTTCCAGGTAAGATTGTAAATCATGACCTCTCAAGACTTTACTACTCACAGGAATGGCATTAGTGACCTTAAGGGTTGACACGCCATTATAATAATTAATTAAAAAAAAAGACTGGTGGAACCAAAATAATAACTGCTTCTATTTTAATCTTTCAAAATTAGACTAGGGATATGAACGGAACCGCGCTAAGATGATGCAGTTCCTGCGAGACGGACTTATTTACGTTTACTTTCAACTAGTCTTATAGTAAATTTACTCAGCTTTCGATAGGTTTCACCCCCTTTCTAGTAGTACCACCTAGGACGGAGCTACAACGATTATTCTTCTAAAAACCACGTTTGTCTTGAAAAAACAATAAAACGACGTTTTCTCCCCTATGGGCGAGAATTCGGGAAATGTCATAGAACATTTTTTGTTCCCCTAAAGGTCACCTATCACCCCTCACAATATGACTAGACATTTACGGGACACCCTGTATATATATATATATATATATATATATATATCGTCTATTAACTCGATAGCGGACATGATTTTTGTTTATCGCGACAAAACTTGATATAAAGCATTTTAACCGCGATTGGACGAGATCGTCAACCAGAAAGATCGTCCCTTCCAAAAAGATGGAGGTACTTAATGAGAAAGATTTATCTTAAAAATAAACTAACCCGGTTAATAATAATTTTGGGCTTACTCCGTATTATGTACAAATTAAAGACCAATATATAAAAACGAGTTTTTTGGGGGGATTTATTAGGTTTAGTATCTCCTTTTTACACAATACTCTTGTAAAAAATTAATTATAAAAATAAAGAATTGTCTCAGCTGCTCTTTACAAGGATAAAAGTCCAAAACTATTCAAGTTATTTTTTTTTTTTTTATATAGATTATACTCAGCAAATTATTGAGAAAAGCAGCATACACCTCCCACCTTCTGAGGAATGTCCTTAGGCCTGAATCTCCTAATTGATGGATATTCCAAACATTTCTAGGGATAGAATTGTTTTTAGCACTTTCCTCCGAAGGAAAGTAGCTATTGAGGTTGGACTCATGACGGAATTTTTGAAAAATTTCTTCAAATCTTTATCGATCCTACCTAGTAGACACCGAAAATGACCCCCGTTAAAATTTATATATATCTATATATATATATATATGCATATATATATATATATATATATATGTGTCTGTTAACACGATAGCGGCCAGAGTTTTTGTTTTTTCGTCACGAAACTTGGTATATAGCATTCAATTAGCAAACGATTGAACGAGTTCGTTAACCACCAAAGTCGGTCCACCGGAAGGGGGGGTTTACCCCGAACCCAAAACACTTATTTGACTATGTCAGCCGTAATATTTGTTATATTTCAACGAAACTTGGTATTTGTAGTGTTAATATAGAGAGAAAAGTGAGATATAAAAATGAACTAAATCGGTTCTTTAGAAGGGGGGGGGGTTTACTCCGGACCCACAATACCAATTCGCCACTACCAGCCGTGATTTTTGGTATATTTCGACGAAACTCGGTATTCGTAGTGCTAATCCATAGGTAAATATGTGTTGTAAAAATAAACGAAATCGGTTCATTAGGAGGGGGGGTTTACTCCGGACCCACAATACCAATTCGCCACTACCAGCCGTGATTTTTGGTATATTTCGACGAAACTCGGTATTCGTAGTGGTAATCTACAGGTAAATATGTGTTGTAAAAAGAAACTAAATCGGTTCATTAGAAGGGGGGGTTTACTACGGACCCAAATTCCTAATATACTCATACCGGTCGTAATTTCTGCTGTATTGTAACGAAACGCTGTATACGTCGTGGGTAACTCATGAGAAAGAAGTGTTGTAAAAATGAGCTGAATCGGTCAATCGGAAAGCGGGGGTTTAATTTGTAATATATTTGAATAGAAAAGCCGGCAGACCTAGGTTCACAAAGCCGCCGCAAGGAGCGCTTTCTACCACTAGAGTGACTGTATCCTGTTCCTGCGTTAGATCAAAATACGATAATATGAGGATTTTTGTATTTATTACGTAGTGTAGTAGGTACCATGTGTAAACATAACTCTGGATGCAAATTAATAATTGATCAGTTACTCATTACAAAATGAGAACTATTCACGTTTTTAGTTTATTTATATAGGATATTTTAAGCAAATTGTTCTGGAAAGCAGTCTACACTACCCAAATTCTGAGGAAAGTGCTTAGTTATGCAGCTCCTGCGTGACGGACTTTTTTTATATCCATTGTGCATGCATTAAGGATGGATGAATTATTATTTAATGGTAGTAAATAAATTACAAGTAAACAAAAGTTATTTTGGGGGGTTTCGCTTTAGTTGAAGACTTTGGTGTTTCGTTAAGCGAACTGGTAAAATGGAGTGTGTATGTAAAGCAAGTTGTTAGAAGGAATACTAAATGCTTTGACTTATTTCCTATTCAGGGCGACGAATGAATGGTTAATGAGTAGGTACTACCGCTGGGAACAGTCAAGATTCATAGCTCGTGTAAGGTGTGGGGAGAGTTCACATTTCCAGACTTACAAGGGTCTTAGCGGACAGAGATTTTCAACTTAAACTCCTATTAATATTAATGTAAAACCTTGAAATAAAATTTTTTTTTTTTTTTTTTTTTTTATTTAATTTGTTTATTTGAAATCTGTACAAGTCATGTAAGTACAATAATCAAGTTAGTTGATACAGATATATGCTATTTATAAATTGATCAAAACGGTAAAATAAAAAATAATAAAAAAAAAAAAAAAAAAAATTTGGAAGAAGCCAACCATTGTTGGCACTTCCGGGACAGTCTAAATAAGTATTAAAATTATTATGACAAGGTCAGGTGAGTAAAATGTCTCGGGGCCACTGTCTCTTAAGCCGCCTGGGAGGATTGTCTGGGTGGGATTGGGACGATAAGGATAGACCTTCGGGATTGGGATGGTGGGACAGTTTTGAGTGGAACATTTGGAAACGGGTTTTAGCAAGGTCAAGGACAAATGGGATGTTAAGGTCATTGTGGAGGGTTTTGTTGGATACATAAAAAGGGGCGTTAACAATTTTTTGGAGAACTTTGGACTGGAATGACTGTATTCTGTTGATGTTGGATGGTTTTGCGGATCCCCAGAGTTCAAGTCCGTATGTCCATATTGGTCGAATGATTGTTTTGTATATCGTTAGTTTGTTCTGTATCGATAATTTTGATGAAGGTCCAAGGAGTCGTTTAAGTAGTCCGTATCTTTTGTTCAGTTCTTGTCTTTTCAGTCTCGTGTGAGGGTTCCATGTCAGTCGGCTGTCAAGGTATAATCCTAGATATCGAACCTCGTTTGATTCTGGTAGTGGAGTGCCTTTAATGTAGACCGGAGGGCATGATCTCCGGTTAAGAGTGAATGTCACCTGTTTACATTTTTCTGTGTTGATCTGTATTCTCCACCTTTCACTCCAACGTTGAAATAAAAAATAAAAAAAGGAAAACAATTAAATAGTAACAAATATAAACATGATATAATAACAAACCCAGTCGATGCGCCATAAAAAAATAAAGAAATAATCAACCGAAAATTAAAGATCCAGATATGGTAAAAGAATAATAGCTTATATTTTCTATATAATAGGTCAGCAGTACTCACATTAACACAGTTCTCATATACCTTAGACAAACAAATATTTGCACAAACATCTAGGACAAACATACTAATAAGGAAAAATGTGTATACAAATGTGTGAGCTACTGTGAGGTGAAATAATTCTACAAGTGTATTTTTTTTTTTTTTTTTTTTTTTTAACTTTTTTCTGCTTCAATAAATGTTCAAAATTTTAATTATAATTTATTTATTTATTTTAAATATTATCTCTTAAAAAATCATTGGCCTGTTGATAGGTTCTAATCTTTAATTAACGTTCAAAAGAGCAAATCGCACATTAGCAGGCTCTAAAATATAAATAAATAAATATCTTATATCTATGTACAAGTTTATATTATGTAAAGCTTAATCAGCTATCTTTGCAAAATGTCATCGTATGTAAAGCTCTATCATCGTTCTATGTAAAATTATGTCGTTTATGGATCTCTCTCGTCGATCTAGGTAATATTCTATCATAATATGATAGAACCTAGATAGATGAGTGCTGACATATTACCTCAGCACTCATATTTAAATTTTGTTTTGAAGGAAGTGGCTATTATCATTTCTTCTAAAGAAAGAAACGTATTTCAGGGACATGGATTAAAATCAAGGACGTCCAATATTTCGCAATGATCTCAATGAGGTCAAACGGCGTCCGAGTGGCAGAAACTTCGTCATCTTAGCGCGTTCCATTCTTTTAATTATTTTTTTACGGCGCACTACAACTTGGCCATTAGCGCCGAACGCGTTCCGTTCTTATCCTTAGTGTGTTTCCGGATTGCGTCATGTAGTCAACCTCATAAACGGGTTCCCTAAGGAAGAAAAGAAAGTCCCTCCCCCTGACTACACAGTTGTGAAAACCTGTAGATGACCCGTCCAAACTTTCTGTCTCATTTATAAGTGAACTTACAGAATTAAATAAACAAATAAAGCAGATGGAATGAACACATGATACATGTTTGGACAAAGGCGAAGAGGATGCCCACGGCTCTGCTGTGGAGTGATCAGCTGTTGTGTAACACGCGTTGGATTTAAACCATGATAGCAAGACCCATAGTTACCTTTGCAACACTAGTGGTAGTCTAATGTGTCAGAGCAAAACTTACACAAGCTTCAGATTGGTCCGTATTCTGATAATTGGAGCGGTCTTCTTACTAGGACGATATAGTTTTCACTAAATCATCGACTCCATTACTCAGAATAGGCGGTCACTTCAAGGGTATAACCTGTAAAGGTAATTATATCACGAATTCGTACATGCTATGTTCTCTGCAAAGAACAGGAGGTGGTTTCATTAATTTTTATATCACTTGAAAAATGATTTAGACTTTTACAAAGGGAATTAATTTCTCTCTATGTGGACAAAATATAAACTATTGGAATGGAGTAGATAACCTTCGAAGCCGATGTACAAAAGACAGAAGCTACGAAAATTTCAATTTACTTCGAAGCATTGGTTGTTATCAATTGTCCTGAAAAATCTTTATATAAAGGCCAGATTCAGATCATGAAGTGACGAAAGTTAGCATCATTCTGACTACCGCTGGACCCTCCTTTAGATTAGCAAGCATTGTCCTGGACAATACCAAACGAAGATTGCTCAGTAAAGTCACAAGAAGAAAGAACTATCAGTAAATTGGCTCGATTGTCATTGTGGTAAGAAGCATCGACAGAACTATGCTCTGTCCGCATGATATTACCACTGCCTGGGTCGGGTGAGGGTCTAAGTAGAATTCGAATTCCAACTACTACATTTCAAAGCTTAAAATATTCTGAAGTGTACGTACTGGGATCGATATCTAGTATTCCAGGTGGGTCCTGTTGTTATCGCATTACATTCATTTTCCATATCCCGGGGTAATTAGACAAATCTACTACAGAAAATCTTGATATTTAATGTTGTAAGAAAAATAAATTCCACTTGCTGACTATTTAATAATGGTGAACTCATTTTACTGTTGAACTAATTTTAAAAAAAAAAAATGCAGAATGAAACCAAACAGAAACTTTCAGAACTTTAGCCCCCCCTTTTTTTACGTCCGAGATCGAAGAAGTATTGAGACGAATAGAGGCCCCTCTGCCTATATAGGCGGTATGGAATTTGATGTATTGTGATGAACTAGGCAGGCAGAGAGGAAGTATTGAGGCGAGTATTGGTTTGCAGAACCCTCTGCTTATATTGGTACGGCGTTTGAGGTGTAGTGATTGACTAGGCAGGCAGAGAGGAAGTATTGAGGCAAGTAGAGGTTTGCAGAACCCTCGGCTTTTAGATGTACCCTCTGCTTATATTGGTACAGCGTTTGAGGTGTTATGATGGACAGGCAGGAAGAGAGGAAGTATTGAGGCGAGTAGTGGTTTGCAGAACCCTCTGCTTATATTGGTACGGCGTTTGATGTGTTGTTTAAAGGCAGGCAGAGAGGAAGTATTGATGCGAGTAGTGGTTTGCAGAACCCTCAGCTTATATTGGTACGGCCTTTGATGTATTGTGATGGACAAGGCAGGCAGAGAGGAAGTATTGAGGCGAGTAGTGGTTTACAGAACCCTCTGCTTATATTGGTACGGCCTTTGATGTATTGTGATTGACAAGGTAGGCAGAGAGGAATTATTGAGGCGAGTAGTGGTTTGCAAAACCCTCTCCTTGTTGGGGTAAGGAGATTGATGTATTGCGATTGACTAGGCAGGCAGAGAGGAAGTATTGAGGCAAGTAGAGGTTTGCAGAACCCTCGGCTTTTAGATGTACGAAGTTTGATGTATTGTGATTGACTAGGCAGGCAGAGAGGAAGTATTGAGGCGTGTAGAGGTTTGCAGAGGTGCGTCAACAAAAGGGGATTCTACTTGTCTAGAAGTTAACCTTCAACTCTTACTCCTTCCCCCACCACATTCTCTGTAATCAGCTGAGTGGAGGCCAATATTAACAACAGTCGCTTATGGGTTGTCAGAGAAATTGGCAGATTAAAACATTTGATCATTTGATTATTTTTTCCGCAGAAAAGTTTTTAGTTTATATTTGGCTCATAATAAACTTGTTACAAATGATCTCATTTATTATTTAATATTTTTAATTCTTTTTTCGGTTATTTTGTATATTTGCTTTTTTTTTTTTTTTTTTTTTTTTTTTTTTTGTTCTTAAGGAGGGTGCCAATGAGCATTCTGAAAGGTTCCATATATCGATATTTCCGAAAATCTGATTGTTGGTTTTAGCTGAATGTCACTACTATTACTTTACTTGTTATCACCTCGACGGTTATCTATCTTGTACTCAATACTTGTACTAGTTTTTCAACAAGTTTAATTTTATTTTAAAATATGTTATTATTTATTTTATTTATTTCTTCTTAATAAAAATAATATTTCTGGCAATGTTTTTTTTTTATTATTTCTTACGTTATGATTTCTTGCGTCACTCTCACCGCCTAAGGACTCAAAAATAAAAATAAAATATGAAAAACAATGAAAATTACAAAATTATAATATATGAAGGCAGGTTCCTTTCATAGTTCTTGGAGCACGAATTTCTCAAATAAATTGATATATTAGGTTGAATTAAGTCGTTCAGTTGACACTCTTATTAAATTCGTTTTCCAAACTTTACAGCTGTTTTAATCATTTGTTTTCTATAAAAAACTTCCATATCACCATTTGAGGTTAATACTTAATACATGGATAGAGTTGACTGTTTTTTGCTGAAATACACTTTTTTTGAATTTTCATTGTCAACACGACATAAGCTGAGAGTTTCTTTAACATAAAACATTGGAGATAAGAGTGTCAATTGAACAATGTATAGGATTCTGGTGACACTCTGATAAAGTCCATTAGTTCAATTGTTTTTTTTGTTTTTTTTAAGAAAATTATCAGAAGTAAAAGAAGGAAATGAATGATCATAACACTGTTTTAAAAAGTAAATATATTGGGATTATAAAATGGTGCAATACAAGTACAATAATATATCAAATTCTAGTCTTTAATTGAAAAATGAGTTGCTCATGAATCTTGGAAAAAATGTTTTTAAATATTTTCAATCATAAAGACTATTGTTGTCATACCTGTTGGTGAAGACCGACGTCACTGGCATCGGCTTAACAGTGGCTTGATAATGACGTACTTACGTCGAAAGCCCTCTCCCACAGTATCGCACCGATGCCAGTGACGACGGTCTCCACCAACAGGTATGACAACAGTATATTTACTGGCGGACCCCCCCCCCCCCTTAGATTATTTACATGACGAATATCTTCTATTTCGGGATACATTTCTACATTAGGTCGATTCTTCAAGCTTCTGTAGTTATCGTCGTAAATGGGGTAATTTACGGCAAAGGCGGCAACAAATCGGTTTTCTTTTCCAATGTAACGGATCTGCTAGTTTTGGTATAAGATTTTGTTTGATTCTCAAAAAGTCTTTTGGCCTACCAGTTCTTATTCTAGAAACATCCTTTTTCACACAAATCTCCTGAGTTGAGTTTTGCCTTATACTAAACCACACTAGCTTTCGATGTCACTGATCCACTGTATTTTCAACAATTAACTTTTTTATTCATTTTGTTAAATTGCACGTGAAAATTTCACGTTTTAGAACCCATAGATGGCTCTAATAGGGCGATGGAGAGCACTACATTAAGGGGGGGTAGAGCACTAGATTAATATGCTGGAGGAGCTGAGTACGAATCCCGAGCAAGCACTAAAGTTTTTTATCTTCTAGTGTCTTTGTTCGTGTGTTCGATTTGGCCTCCCTGACCAAGGGCCAACCCAGCCTTTAAATAATTTATTTATTATTTATGGGTAACTGCAAATGGGTAAATAGTACTGACCACTCTATCTCCCTAGTGTACCGTATGGTCATGAATCAGATTCCTCTCTAGTATCTGCCCCTCTGAGCCCTCGTGGCCTGTTAAGGGACTTAATTATATATATATATATATATATATATATATATATATATATATATATATATACATATATATATATATATATATATATATATATATATATATATATATATATATATATGTGTGTGTGTGCGTGTGTATTGGTCTGTTCGCTCTCTCACCAGTTGAAAAATGGTCCAATTTTTATAAAATGGAGTTGACAAATCTGTCGTCTTTTTTCGAAGGTCAAGTTCGTTAACCAGCAGAATCCATCCACCAGATCATGGCTTCGGAGCGAAAATCGCGCAAAAAATCTAACGCTCACGATCTCAGTAGGAAAGTCCCCACTTTGATGTAATGATGAAATAAATAAGCACTATTGGTCCTTGGCGCGGACTCGATTCCCAACCCACGTAGCTATGAGAGTCAATTGACAGTGACCATTTGTCGTCTATCCGAAAGCGCGAGTTGAGGGAGGACCTGGCAGTCAATAATGCGGAATCCACTTGTCTAGACGGGTGGTAACCTTCGCTGCCCCTCCCCTTCTGCTCCCGCTGCACTCTCCGGGTCATCGGTGATATCCACTGCGCAGCTATAGGCGAACGTTGAACCTATATCCATAATCAGCGCTTGTTGAAACAAACAATAAAAGTATTTTACGAGCAAGTGAGCAATGGTTTGTTTATCAAAACAAACTCTGATGATATTGAACCCCACATCCAGCGTAGATTGTTTGTCAACTCCCGCCGCTCTAAGCCTATTTTATTAATCTCTTGATTGATATAAATTAAGGCTATGTTTATTTTTACTTCTGACGTACAGAATACCCAGAGAAAAATTGTTTTCTTATCTCCAGCTTGTAATTTTCGTTTAGATATGGAAGTTAATAGGAACACTGTTTATGGAGTATCAAACGTAGGAATTTGAATGAAACCATTTTTAAGGCGATATCGGTAACGGCTTATCGCCATATTCAATATACTCTCAGTTTATGTACATCATGATAATAAAAGGTAACAAAGCCACACGAAAAGTCCATAGAAAACTGGAATACAAATATTGGATAATTGATAGAACAAAATAATTTTACTTTTTTTTTTTTTTTTTTTTTTAAATGCCCTACAGATTTCACTTTGGTTTTGGTGGCTCTTCAGGATAATAGTAAAGACATTTTTTTTTTTTTTTTTTTTTTTTACGCCGCATCGACATCTCGGCCAATAGCGTCGAATAGTAAAGATATATTACGAAAACCAGCAAAATTAGACGAATAGATTAGGTAATTAACTAAATTTTTTTTTATGACAGCTGGCTTAAGGATTTCTTTTCAATATATATTGAATGGGTGCCGTGATAAAGAATATGCACTGTTTAGCCAACTTCTGTGTCAGTTTTTGTTCATACTTGTTTGTAAGAGACTTTGTAAACATGAAGAATTTTCTAAAATAAATGTCTATAAAAATAAAGTCTAATTGAGTATTTAAAGATGTCATTTTTTTTTTTTTTTTTTTCAGGTTGGTTGTGCTTCTACGATGTGAGAAGGAGATAGTACAGAGTTTTCATCTAACACTAGTATGGAGGTTATCCTGTTAACAAGGTATGGTTCTGAGCGGGATTCTGTCACATTTCTTCGTTATAGAGCAAAGTTAAATAATAAAGAGGAATACTTTAAGGACAGTTAACAGCATAAAAAAGGTTGTTAAGTTAATCGACTCAGCACTCAAAAATACATTCGTAATTATGTAAGTCTCGATGCATTGAGTAAAATATGACTTTTTAAAATATAATACTTGCTGTTTTTCAGGGTTTTCTTAATATAAAACCTGTTTATCTTTCAAAGTAATTTTTCTCGATAATTGGTATTGGTTTTATTCGACTCAGGACAAAACGAATAATTAAAAAATGATAACGAAATCAGAAAGATTTGAGTATCTTCATGTTTTTCTCAAAATCGGGCGTTTGGCGCTACTACCATTCTGATTCTCTCAATCCTGACAATGCCTGGGCGGCAGAAGGTTCTTCCCATAGCCTGTTTCATTTTTTTTGTTTATATTTTTCGTCTTTGGTCAATATATTTATCTTTAAACTTAATCTTGAGGATGTGTAACATGTTGAGACGGAATAAACTAAATGGAGCTTGTTGGAGTATGTCTCTTTTCTAGTTCTTAACCTTCTGCCATTATTTACAAATATAAACATCATATACAACACACTATAATTCTAAAAAGCTAGTTAATAATAATCCATTACTGTTAAATAGGTTTAATGGTAATTTGTTTTGTATGGAGTT
Source organism: Gonocerus acuteangulatus (assembly GCA_946811695.1). Lineage (NCBI taxonomy): Eukaryota > Metazoa > Arthropoda > Insecta > Hemiptera > Coreidae > Gonocerus > Gonocerus acuteangulatus. Next base: position 114,846,736 of record OX328123.1, on the reverse strand, counting down.
GAATGAACGGAGAGCCCTACTAATTAACGGAAGGACAACTACAAAGTTCATGTACATCCTTACGTAATTCTGCAAACTATATAGCTCATTCATAAATATTTATGAATGAATTTGTAATTAGGCTAATGCACTGTGCTGAAGTATAATGGGAACATTTCTGATTTATTCCTTTAAAGTTGCTAAGAGGATTTTTATTTCAGCTGTTACAACATCAATTAATAACTTCGTCATTTGAGGCGGTTCTTAAACTTTCAACAAAATCAAACCGTTCCCACCATCTGAATAAAACCGAAAATGCACTACAAAATAAAAATTATTTAAAAGGGGTCCCATGAAATCCACTTATTCACTTATCAGGAAGAAAATCAACAAATGAAATACCGGCATTATTATAAATAAAAATGATTTATGTATTTATTTAGCTCAACTAGTTTCATGCCTTTAGTGCCTCGTCAGGAGCTAAAATTATTCCATTATTATTATGGATAATATAAATTATAATCCCGGTCACATGGGGACTGAACAATGGCGCCAACTAGTCAGCTGATTCTAATGGAAATAGATAATTTACCAAATATCCATACGTGAAAGAAATATTGTCAAATGAAGGTACTAAAACTGCTATATCAATATGCTCATCATTAAGTACTTTTTTTTTACGGCGCACCAGACAGCTGGGCCATTAGCTCCGACATCCATGGTGCGGCATGGAACCTTCTCAACGTGCTCTGAGATGAAAAAAATTCCTGCCGCCGGAGGGCCTCGAACCCCCGTATCCTGAATGAAAATTTAAAGCGATAGCCATTAGACAAAGAGGAGACCCCCCCCCCCCATTAATGAAACAGGTCAATATTTGATCTAAATAAAAACACTTGGAGCGGTATGGTCCTTATAGGGTTTTTTGGGTCGCTGATTACTATGAGCAGGTTGGTTAACCTTCAACATATCAGGTTCAAGTTCATTTCAAGGTCAAATAGAGAAAACCCCGTAGGAAAAATCTGAAACATATAACGTATGATTTTGGGGTCCCTTAGACCGAATCCGTAGCTTCTTTGACCTTACGTCCTTTCCTAGGGGTCGTGTGAAGGTCGTTTGAAGGTCAAATAGAGAAAAAGGTTTTTAGGTCCCTGAATATTTTCAGATTTTTTCACTATTTGACCTTCAAATGACCTCTAGGAAATGGCGTAAGGTCAAACAAACTAGGTATTCGGACTCAGGGACCACAAAAACATACGCATGATGTTTTTCAGATTTTTCGTACGGTTTCTTCCTTTACGGTATTGGACCTTCATTGCTAACCGAACCCACTCATCGTAATCAACGTCTCCAAAACCCCATAAAGACCTTACCACTCCGAGTGTCTATTTTTAGATCAACTGTTGACCTGTGTTATTGTCAATTAAATTAAAACAAAGTTCCTTCCATATGTATATTTTCTTTGATTTAACCATATTATTTTTTATAGAGTATTCCATTCCCTTCAATTATATATATTACCTACTTCGCTATTTTATGTATTTTCTTTCAAACGTAAAAATAATTTCAGTGTTCATCGTGAAATCTGAAATTTAGCGACTAATAGTCCAGGCAACCAAGATTTATTGATGGAAATGTTTGGAACACAATTTTTGACTTCATAACTTTGTTTCGGCTAGTTAGGGGGTCAACATATCAAAAGTCGTTGCCCTTAGCCTTTGTGCCAAGGGGGGGGGGGTTTAGAAGGTCCCATTTTTCGGGTTTTCAATTATATCTCCGAAACCCTGCGTCCTAGCGACATCATTATCCTGTAACCAATGAAAGCTGATTAAATTTCCTACAAGTTCTATTCAATAAAGTTTATCGAGATATCTTTAGTTTTCGAAATACCCGCTCTTGAAAGTCCGTCATTTTGAGGAAAAATACAATTTTTGCTCTTTCTGACCGGATAACTCTTTAACGATAAACCAAAAAATACTAGCCATTTATAGGGTTGTAGAGCATTACATTCCCTTCAAGAATATATATAACTTTACCATTTTATGTATTTTATTTCAAACGTAAAAACAGTTTTACTGTTCATCGTGATATCTGGCGACAACTGTCGACCAATGAACCTTTCAATTTCTCACCATTTCCAGTTAATGTATTGTCCAAAATATACTCCACTATGTAAATAAAGTGAGTACTGGATGTATAAATTATTGAGTTGAACTTGTAGCAAATTTAATCAGCTTTCATTTGTAATAGAATGATCATGTCGCTAGGACGCAGAGTTTCCGAAATATAAGTGAAAACCCGAAAAATGAGGCCTTCTAAACCCCCTCCCCCCCGGCACAAAGGCTACGGGGGAGGACTCTTGATATGTTGACCTCCTAACTAGCCGAAACAAAGTTATGAAGTCAAAAATTATGTTCCATCTATAAATCATAGTTGCCTGGACTGTTTTGTATGTCTCTATTATATGTCTGAACAAGGCCATCTAGCCTATTTGGTTAAGGAACCTTCACCTTTGGTTAAGGAAGAGCCATTTTAATTTCTATAAAATTTCAATTGGGAATATTATATCAATGACGGCATATATTAATATTATACACTGGTTTGGTACATTTAAATCCACGAAGATATACCTATTCTAGAGCTTTTTAGCGATTTATCTACCTCATTCATTGGAGGGAAGCCCGCTTATGACGTTGCAATTCGGAAATGAGAAATATTCATGTTTCTGAATTCTATAAAATACCGGTATGCACTACATATATAAAAAACTATAAGTAGCATTTAAGTTTATATATTAATTATTACTATTATCATTAATAAACTAATATAACCGATATGATTATCATTCTTAGTCCGTATCTAGTAATACAATTCAGGATTTCCATGACATTTTTCCCTTTATAAGTAACTAGCTTTTACCCGGCGTGCCATGCTACCTACTTTCCGCATATAGAAAAGTCAAAATAAATTAGAAACCAAAAAAATAATATTAAAATCTAATAACACAAATCTGTAACTGTTCGGGTTCACAGTTTCGAACCTGTGACCTCTGAACTATGAGTCCTAGACGATATTAACCTTGCTTTTGACACTCCCCGGATTGAGACCGACATGTGTGCCGTTTGTTCAAAATCGGTAAACGGTGTGGGTTTTTATAAGGGACAAACATTCAGACAGACAGCTGGTAGACGTTTTTGACCTAGCCTACGATTCTTCCCGGATCAAGCATCTACCTGTGTGCCAAGTTTGGTCAAAATTCGTCAGAAGATGTGGATTTGTATAAGGAACAAACAGACACGTGATTTTTATATATATAGACTAGCTGTTACCCGGCGTGCTACGCTACACCTACTTTCTGCATCTAGAAAAACCCAAATAAATTAGAAACCAAATTAATAATATTAAAATCTAATAACACAACTGTCAAACTGTTCGTGTTCACAGTAACGAATCCGTGACCTCGGAATTGTTAGTCCTAGATGATTTGATGCCACTCCCAGGATCAAGACCTACATCTGTGCCAAGTTTGGTCAAATACGGTCAAACGGTGTGGATTTTTATATGACACAAACAGACAGACAAACAGTTGATAGACGTTTTTGACCTAGCCTATGACAGTCCCCGTATCAAGACCTACCTGTGTGCCAAGTTTGAAGAAAATCGGTCAACCGTGTGGATATGTATTAGGAACTGACATACAGACAGACAGCTGGTAGACGATTTTGATCTAGCTTATGACTCCCCCGTATCAAGATCTACATGTGTGCCAAGTTCCATCAAAATCGATCAAACGGTTTGGATTTGTATAATGAACAAACATACAAACAGACAGCTGGTAGATTTTTTTGATCTAGCCTATGAGACTTCCCGAATCAAGATTGTATTCGTTTTTTTATTCTTTTGTTTTTTCTTTATTTTTATTTCTATTTGTAGGTTACATTTCTTTATTGTGTATATTGTATTTATTTTTATTCTTATGGGACGAAGTCCCAGAATAAAGTTTTTTTTCATTCATTCATTCAAGAAATACCTGTGTGCCAAGATTGTTCAAAATCGGTCGAACGGTGTGGATTTGTATAAGGAACAAACATTCAGACAGACAGCTGGTAGATTTTGTTGAACCAACCTTTAAGACTTCCCGGACCAAGAAGTACCTGTGTGCCAAGTTGGGTCAAAATCGGTCAAACAGTCTGGATTTGTATAAGGAACAAACCCACAAACAGACAGGTGATTTATATATATATAGATTGTTGTTATGAAATTGTGACCCTTTTTTTCTTTCAATATATTATTTGAATAGGCGGAAGGTCATGCATAGATAAAACTCATCCACTTGTTCAGTTGCTCCTGAAGAGGCGTCAAGAGACGCGAAACATGGAGAGCATAAAACAAAATAAAGCATATAAAGTGAAGTGAATGGGTTTCATATATGCATGACCTTCCACCTATTCAAATAATATATATAAAGATTGGTTAACGTAAATCTTAAGTACTAGTATTCTCATAAGAATTTGTTTGTTTAGTAAAGAGGTGTTATTGTACTTTTTCATAAAAAAACAAAAACAAAAAGGTATACATACATACCAACTAAATCAGCTACGCAACAATAAGAATTTATATGGAATTCAAGCATCTTAATAAATTCTTCAAATTATGTTTATGTAAATTTAATGTTCAGGTTTTGAGCATGTTCCACCCTATTTTGCCCACATCGTAAGCGTTTGCTATAATAGAAGCATTCTTTCGAAGTGTTTCATTACATTTCTTTTTTCTATGGCGGCGAATAGGCTGCGTCTGACAAAATAAAGAGTACGGGAGTTGACCTTGGCGTGTGCAGCCTCTTTTCATGTACCTTTATGACGAGGTAAATTAAACCGCGTGGATTTCTACAGACTTTTATGACCAGCGTAAAACATAAACACTTCTTCGTACAAATTAGCCCCTTTTAATTAGCATCTCGTTATCCTTTATTTTTAAGGCGAGTCGCGGCTCAGTGGTAGAGCTACCGATTCGTGTCTTGGAGGTCCCGAGTTCGAAACTCGGACGCCCACAAAAGCTTTTATCTTCTATTTCCACCATTGGAGGTTCTCAGTCAGAGTCACCCAGTTTTTAATGGCTTCATGCAAAGGGAAAGCAGGTGACCGGATCATAGTAGTGTCCACTCTTTTACCATACAGTGCTTCGTAGTCAAGCATCAGATACCCCTACAGCATCAACCCCTTTGCCCGTGGGCTCCTAAGGGACTGATTTCTTGTTATCTTTTATTTTAATGTCATGTGAACTATAAGAAGTAAATTTAGCTTCTTTGTTTCAATTCTGTTATTTATTTACTTATAAACTATATATGTTTATATATGTATATATATATATATACATAATTATATATTAAAAGGTAATGTAATGTACGGGGCACGTCATCATCAAAATGCTCGTATACAAATTATATATTTATTGTATACTGACTTGAGGGACAGAAAGGTTGGCGAACGGTATGATTGAGATTGAGAACAACTGATTGCTAGGTATTACGATTGTGATGCAGCATGTACATAATACGAAACGATATGTTTTGAATGCGGTAGGATTTGCGAAACGGTATTATTGATCTGAGATAGGATTGGGATGCGATGAGATTGAGACGCAATACAATTAAGATACTGTACCTTTGCGAAACGCTAGTATATATCTGAGATAGGATTGAAATGCGGTGAGATTGAGACGCAATACAATTAAGATACTGTACCTTTGCGAAACGCTAGTATTGATCTGAGATAGGATTGAGATGCGGTGAGATTGAGACGCAATACAATTAAGGGTATGTAGTTATGACACATCTGAAATTCTAAATTTTATAAATTAAGATATATTATTAAAATATTGTTATAAATGCTTAAATATTCCTTTACTTTACAAAGTTATTTCGTATTGTTATATACTGCGCGATTTTTTTTATTAAAATCAAATATTCTTTATGAATATTAAGTACTCAATATATTTTGTTTTTGAGCTTTATTAAATTCCAGATTTATGTTTTTCATCGCCTTTAAAACCTCTCCGAGTCACCTCCTTAACATTCCTTCTCTTTAAATGTTGCGTAATTTTCGCCAAGGATAAGAACCAGTTGTTGTTTGATTCCTTTTGCTTTCTTCGTCTTCTTTGGGGCTTTTAAATAACTCTCATATACGGGTTAGATTTAAAACATTTCATCTAAGAGGCTTTCTAGTTGATATATTGGCGAATAGATTTTGTTTTAATAACTAATAATAATTATGTGTATATATGTATATATATATATATATATATATATATATATATATATATATATATATATATATATAATTATTAATTTAAAGGTTATTATTGAAAAATCGAACAGTTTTAAAGTTTTGAAACTTGAATAATAAGCAAAGTTATTACAAAAAACTCGAACACAGAAATAAGAACCATACTATTTCTTCATTAATTCTTTACTCAATGTACAATAACAATTCACAATTTTAGGTAATCAACTATTTTTCCCTTAATACCTTCTCGACTACTCTACGTCTTCACACACTTTCGAGCAAAATAGCGATTGTTTGGTGCTTATTGATAATTTGGCTTAGAAATAGAACCCCTTGTTTTTGCTTGTAAACGAATTTATCTAATCCCAGGATGAAATAATGGTCGAAAATTCCCACAGGTGTTTTATTGGCAAAACGCTTTCAGGGACTAAGCCCCATTTTCAATGCCCTGTGACACAATACAATAATTAAAACAAGTTCAATTTACAACAGATTAAAATAACAATACAATTATAACAAAAAAAAATAACAATCGTAAAACCTGAGACTACATTTTAATACAATATAAAACACCATTTTCTCCATTTATTTAAAAGTCATGTCAATAAAAGGGTAAAACACACAGTCAAACAATGAATAATAAACACTTTCATTCTATCACATAAACACACTCATGCAGGAATAATTTATTTATTTATTCCTGCATGAAAATGGGGCTTAGTCCCTGAAAACGTTTTGCCAATAAAACACCTGTGGGAATTTTCGACCATTATTTCATCCTTGGAACATCAATTTCCACCATCCAGCAATCTCCAACAAAATTTATCTAATCGTTTGATATGGAAATACGAGTTTATTGGCAAAAGAAAAAACATTGTCGCAGACATCTTTTTAATCCAAGGGAGGGATTTTGGATCCCCCCTTGCCCTTCTTATATTAATATTTTTGTCCATAAAATTTAGAAAAATATGGAAAAAAAATCTATTCGTTAGTTAATTCACCAAAAATAATATTATGATTAACGATTTTTACAAGTTTTTGTTTACGTGCAAAACATTTTCTTGGCTCAAGGGCTCCAAGAACCTACTCTCTATGTATGTCCTCTAAATACCTTTGAATTTAAATTACCTCCAAAAAACCTTAACATTTATTATGTATTAAATTCTTCCAACAAGAGGAATTTATTGTATATGTACAACAAAAAATGTAATGGAAATAATGTACAAATTTTACAAGTAAATTTTTAATTGAAAATTCTAGAAATCTGTGAAATTTAAAAAGCTATTTTGGAAAATATTAGTGCTCAAAATAAAGTGGCATTTTTAACTTTTCCCCCCTAACTGTCTCTTTTGTCTATAGATATAAAAAAAAAAAAAAAAAAAAAAGATCTTTTGATATGCAGCTCAAGAGAGTAGATCATTCAATAAGTTGGGGCACCAAAAACCACCCACTCTATAAATATATTACATACATACCTATATTTATGTATTTATAGGTAGATAGACATGTACAAATAAATTGGAGATAATTTTAGATGGCCCGATGATAGGGATGTTTGAAGAAATCGTTTATTGTATCACGTGAGCCACCTGAATAGGTACATACGTTCGGGGTGTGCCAACAAATAAGAAAAACGCCATTGAGTCGGCTCAAATTAACAAGAAAAGATGATAATATTCAATTCGGAGGAGATTGATAACTTTTGTGATTCACGGAAAGAAGTATTATTATTTTTTGCAACTCTAAAGGAAAAAAAAAGAAGGCAAAAATGGTATTCCCGACATAATAGGTATTAAGACATATTATAATGATTACTATTGAAGAAATATTTCGCCAGTAAATAAAGAACAGAACTGAAATTTGAAAATCACCAATCTGAAAGCAATACCGAAACAGGAAGATCAGCATGCTGTGGTGCCAGCAACCCAACAAAATTGGGAAGCCCACTTTATTAATTAATTAATTCGTTAAAATAAAGTTTTGTTCTTCTTCTGTCCGTCGTTGTTCACAGACCTGATAAATCTCAAGCCCCAACGACAATATTCAATATCCGGTTCTAAATCAAGATGAATCGCCTCTCAAACAAGAGTAATATTTATTTGTGTATACATTTTCACGATGAACAAATATGATGAATTCAGGAATTGATAAATATAAACAGTAGAAACATCCTTCCAGGTGGTGTTGTTTTGGAAGTGCCAATCGACTTCCTGTGTGCGTAGGAACCAAGCAGGTGGCCTACAGGTAATGGAGTGAGAGAGAGTAGGGAAGAGATAGTGAGAGTGATGTTAGAAGGAGAGAGGATGAGAGAGTGAGAGTGAGGAGAAGAAGAGAGAGGGGCGGGGGAAAGTGGAAGGCAGGTGTTGACCCAGATCGACGTGGCCTTGGTCCTACAATCCGCCACAGGCTTGGGTTCTTTCAATGGAACGCCTACCAATCGGCTTCACATAGGTCAAATGACAAAGAACGGAAAATGTCAGCACGCATAAAAAGACAACCAAATCCCACTTTCCAAGAGTAAAACTGCCATTGGAACAGATGAAACTAAACCTATGTTCTTCGATTATGAATTTTTTTTTGTTTCTAGTCCCCAGGTGGTTGTGTAATTTCTTTTGGGGAAATATCTAACATTTTATATGAATTTATTTCGTCCGCAACTCTTTTGTAGTTGCAATCGTTGACACTTTTCATTCCCGAGCCATCGCTCGAACTGACATTCTCGTTTTCTTTGCGAGCCTTGAGATGTAGATCATCCACAGAAATATTGACCTTGAGCCTTGGACGACATCCAGAGGACCAGGCCTAAATAGGACTTCAGTGGGTCTCGGCTTATTCTGCATAGATGTCCAAACCGCTCTCTTGCACTGTTTCCTTCAGGTCAGCTACTTCAATATCTCCCAATACCCTTTCATTCCTGACTTCTTCATTTTTCCTTGTCAGACATCCCATTCTCCTTGAGATATTTCATTTCTACGGCTACGCCAGGGTTAGTTCAGCGGAACCCAGCTTTTACTTCTGTGCAGACGTGTAGGGGAGCTAGATTGCCCGATTTGCTTTTTTCCCCACGTCAGAGTTTAAAAGCTGATAATTCACACGAAAATGTCATTCGAGAATTAAAAAAAAAAACAAGTTATTTATTTCTTCTAATAAATTATACATTTATTCCGCACTTTGCAATTTACGTTTGAATGCAATAATTAAAAAATCCAATCCCTCCAAATTACGAATTCAATTCCCTGCCAAAAGTGCTGTCGAAAAGACTCCCACACTTACAGAAAATTTGGCGAATCCAAAGATAATGATCACAGGGATTATAAATTAAGTAGGAATACAAGACAGGAAAAGAAATTTTGGAAAAGGTCTGGTCAAACCTAGAGTTAGGTCAGTGGGACGAATTCCCAGACATCCTGAACTTGTTTGTTCACCTAAACTACTCAATATGCAAATTAGAAATTTAAAAGGAAATAAGAAATTAATGTATATTATACTAATCGATTTTGGCTCGAAGATATCGACTCAAACTTACCTGCACTTGTAAATCTGCAATACTCATTGTTTTAGTTTGAGCTAGTCCAGTTTTCGGCAATATTCCGAACGTATGGAGGCTTCGAGAGAATGGCGAATTGCAAACTAGTAAGAAAGGACGCTTAAATTTGTTAAACGGCTGTTACTGGTAACTAATAGATAACGGGTTATCTCTGCGTTATATCTTTCTTGACACTGGTCTGGAGTGCCCAATGTCAAGAAACATTATACTTTGATTATTTACCAAATTATGAATAACATATTGTAAGACGGGAAATAAACTGCAAAAAATTATATAGTAGCGTTAATTTTGATGATACATTATTTAACAAAATAAAATAACTACTTATCTGCCGCGACGAAGCACGGGCATTAAGCTTGTGTATATATATATATATATAACTGACTTAAAACCAATTCACTAATTAAAAAAATAGGTAACTATGACAAATCAAGCACCCGTAGATACATACACAAGAGGACTAAACACATCTTACTAAAATAAAGACACTAGACACCATCCTACCAATAAAGACAAACACAGACTGGATTAAGACATAAAGCTGTAAACAATAAGCCCTACTTATTGTTATCATTAGAAAGTCTATAAGATAGCGAGAAGGATCCAGGCTATTTTTTCTCTCGCATTACAATTACTGTTCATTAGTATCTAAGTTCATTTATAATAAATAATTTCGAAGTTATGTGGTCTAGAGGAACACTATATTGTAACTGAATTACAATTGTAATATTTATATTTATTGAATAAAGAAATTAAAAAAAAAAAAAAAAAAAAAAAAAAAAATATATATATATATATATATATATATATATATATTTATATATTTGAGTATTTGAATGTTCCATCCTCGGCTCCTGACAACTACCCGCCTGGTCTTTGCATATAAGTGAAAGCTGGGAGGTAAAACGACATACTTGGCCTTCATTATCATTCGTACTTCCAGCACCTTAATTATCACGGATAGAATTTGCAGAGATGGTAAGGGTTTTTTGACGCAAAAAAACTCGGCTATGACAAGTCAGGAGTTCACAGAGCTGATTATAATAACTGCGAGATGGTTGTTACCTAATGTTAGATTTATTTGTATTGATTGAATTTCCACCTACTTTGTTATTTATATGGATAAAATATATACGTTGGAAGTGATGAGCCTTTACTAGCCAATCAACCCTAATTCCTATCAACTGTAATTAATATCGTATTATTTCTAAAAAAAAATAAAGAATAATGATATAAAATAAGAAATAATAATCTGTAGATTCAGGTTTAAATAACTAAGAAACAGAATTATTACTACACATGAAATATAAGTAACTGATTTGGAGAAATTTTGAAATTTGGGTGCTCATATACGTCCGAGTGACTCCTACATTCATATATTTTAGTAACAATACAGTCGAGGCAATGAATGCTCAAAAACAGCTATAGATGGGAATGCTTGGAACAAAATCTTTGGCTTCATAACTTTGTTTAGACTAGTTAGGAGGTCAACATATCAAAAGTCCCCGCCCGTAGCCTTTGAGCCGGGGGGAGGGGGGTTTAGAAAGCCACATTTTTCGGGTTTTCGCTTACATCTCGGAAACCCTGCGTCCTAGCGAAATGACCATTCTATAACAAATGAAAGCTGTTTAAATTTGCTACAAATTCTATTCAATCAAGTTTTTCGAGATATCTTTAGTTTTCGAAATATCCGCTCTTAAATGTATGTAATTTTGGATAAAACCACTTTTTCCTCTTTTTGACCGGATAAGTCTTCAACAATGAACACAAAAAAGAAATACCGGTTATAGGGTTGTAGAGAATTACATTCGCTTCAAGAATATATATGACTTTACTATTTTACGTACTTTCCTTCAGACGTTAAAACAATTTGAGTGTACATTGTGAAATCTGGCGACAACTGTCGACCAATAAATCTTTCAATTTCTTCACCATTTCTAGCCATTTTCATTTGTATTGTCCGAAATATGCTCCATTATGTATATACAGTGAGTACTGGACGTATCAATAGCATATATATCATTTTGTGTCCGCTGACACATTAATCAGACTCAAATAAAACATATCTTCACCATTAAATTGGCAATGGTTTTGCTAAGACCATGTGTGTGCGTATACAGGGTGTCCCGTAAATGTCTAGTCATATTGAGAGGGGTGATAGAGGACCCTTAGGGGAACAAAAAATGTTCTATGACGATTTCCCGAATTCTCGCCCATAAGGGAGAAAACGTCGTTTTATTGTTTTATCTAGACAAACGTGGTTTTTAGAAACATAATCGTTGTAGCTCCGTCCCAGGTGGTACTACTAGAAAGGGAGTGAAACCAATCGAAAGCTGAGTAAATTTACTATAAGACTAGTTGGGAGTAAACGTAAAAATGAATGAATGTAAGTATGTATATCTTACAAAAAGAAGGCAATTCTAAATTTCCTGACATTTTATTGACATTTCTTTCCAGCGTTACTCCTCAATGGGCAGGATCTGAGATTTCCGGGTTTCAGAAAAACTTTCTCATTTAACCAGCTTTCCATTCATGTATCACAACCCTGTGTTATTGAAGTATTTGAACGGTTTAAGTACAAAAGTTTAAAAAAAAACATGGATCTCTGAAAAGAAAATTATATTTTTTTCTTCATTTCATTCAAAAAGCTGAAGGGAAATATTTATTTTTATAAATGTTTACATAAATATTAAGTAAATATTTACTTAAAACAATAAAAAAAAATTACTTCCACGAATAAAAAAAAATTCCTAAAACAGTAAATAAATAAAATACACATTTATTTTGAATTTGTTAATTCAGGTAACTAATACTGGGTCCAGGAGGCGGCCATTAAGGAACCCCAACCATACATTAACCTCAAAAATTATTATTTTTACCTAGATCACGCATTTGAACACATTTTTAGAGGCACTTATATTTAGAAAACAAATGCTTTACCTTATATTAATACTGATGGCTACGCTTGTGAAACTCACTGGGATTCTGAGCCCATGCGTTTTTGTTGTGGTAATTAAAAATTCTATCCCTCATAAATAATATGTACATAGTCCTGTAAAAATGTGTTCAAATGCATGATATAGGTAAAAATAGTAATTTTTGAGGTTAATGTATGGTTGGGGTTCCTTAATGGCCGCCTCCTGGACCCAGTATTAGTTACCTGAATTAATAAATTCAAAATAAATGTGTATTTTATTTATTTACTGTTTTAAGATTTTTTTTTATCCGTGGAAGTAATTTTTTCAAGTAAATATTTACTTAATATTTATGTAAACATTTATTAAAAAAATATTTCCCTTCAGCTTTTTGAATAAATTGAAGAAAAAAATATAATTTTCTTTTCACAGATCCATGTTTTTTATAAAACTTTTGTTCTTAAATCGTTCAAATACTTCAATAACACAGGGTTGTGATACATGAATGGAAAGCTGGTTAAATGAGGAAGTTTTTCTGAAACCCGGAAATCTCAGATCCTGCCCATTGAGGAGTAACGCTGGAAAGAAATATCAATAAAATGTCAGGAAATTTAGAATTGCCTTCTTTTGGTAAGATATACATACTTACATTCATTCATTTTTACGTTTACTCTCAACTAGTCTTATAGTAAATTTACTCAGCTTTCGATTGGTTTCACACCCTTTTTAGTAGTACCATCTGGGACGGAGCTACAATGACTATTCTTCTAAAAACTACGTTTGTCTCGAAAAAACAATAAAACGACGTTTTCTCCCTTATGGGCGAGAATTCGGGAAATCGTCATAGAACATTTTTTGTTCCCCTAAGGGTCCTCTATCACCCCTCACAATATGACTAGACATTTACGGGACACCCTGTATAACGTTTGAAAGAAAATACATAAAATATAAAAGTAATATATGTATTATTGAAGGGAATATTTTCCATCTATAACTGTTCATTGCCTGGACTGATAGGAAAAGAAGAGTAATAAAATATGTATTATATTTATATACCTTGGTAAGCGCTACGAAACCATTCGAAAGCATGAAAATGAGGTGTATGTGTAAATTTCGACAGTAAGACATAACGGTGAAAACATTTTTTGAATTTTCGGAAGTGTCAGTTTGATTCCATGTAAGGTATTTTTAATTAATCCGCGTTTTTTAAAAGCCTATAACAGTCATTAAAAACGAGAAAGACATCCGTCAAGTTGGTTGGTGACAGTACTAAGTTGGTCTCAACTGGCAGAAAGATATCGAGACATTTCTCAAATCTATATATATAAAAATCACGTGTCTGTCTGTTTGTTCCTTATACAAATCCACACCGTTTGACCAAACTTGGAATAATCGTAGGTCTTGGTACGAGAAATCTCCTAGGCTAGGTCAAAAAATTCTACCAGCTGTCTGTCTGTATTTTCGTCCCTTATACAAATCCACACCGTTCGTCCAATTTTGACTAAACTCGGTACACTTGTGGATCTTAATCTGGGGAGTGTCGTAGGCTAAGTCAAAAACGTCTACCAGCTGTCTGTCTGTATGTTTGTCCCTTATACAAATCCACACCGTTTGACCGATTTTGACCAAACTCCGTACATATGTGGATCTTAATCTGAGGAGTGTCGTAGGCTAAGTCAAAAACGTCTACCAGCTGTCTGTATGTTTGTCCCTTATACAAATCCACACAGTTCGTCCGATTTTGACCAAACTTCGAATAATGGTAGGTCTTGATACGGCGATTGCCATAGGCTAGGTCAAAACGGCTACCATCTGTCTGTCTGTATGTTTGTTCTTTATACAAACCCACACCGTTTGACAGATTTTGATCAAAGTGGGCACACAGGTAGGTCTTGATCAGGGGAGTGTCATAGGCCAGGTCAAAAACGTCTACCAGCTGCTGTCTGTATGTGCTTTTTTTTTTTTTAAAAAATAAAAATCCACACTGTTAGACCGATTTTTACCAAACTTGGCATACATGTATGTCTTGATACGGGGGGGGGGGTGTTATAGGTTAGGTCAAAGTCGTCTAGGACTCCCAGTTGGGAGGTCGAAACAGTTACAGATTCGTGTTATTTGATTTTAATAATACTTATTTGGTTTCTAATTTATTTAGGCTTTTCTATATGCAGAAAGTAGGTGTAGCATGGCACGCCGGGTAACAGCTAGTGAAATAAATAAATAGAATAAAATAAAATATCTTTCGTAGATATAAACTCATCAGCTGCCTCGAAATTGTCCACTAAAAGATCTTTAACGGATGGTTAAGTCAGAAATACGTTCCATTACTTCAAAAGGTCACTGTTTAGCAGCAGCCTATTTGAGTCGTGCTATTTCTATAGGATATAAACAGCATGACTCAAGTTAGATTTTTCTTTCCGACAGTAATTATGATCTCTAATGAGTTCGCCGAAAGATGATTGAATAGGTTTTCAATCATTTCGGAGAGGCGTCTGCGTTGGCTGTCTGTACGAACCAATTCAATCCATTTAGATAGCCACAAGTGTAGCAATTGCCCACTTACGCTCTTGCACAACAGTCTAACTCTCCTGTCATTTCTTTGTTATACTACAACAAACATACTCGCAGTATTTTCTTTTTCTCAACTCCAAGTATTTCATGACACAATAACTTATTATTCTTATAATATAGGTACTCGTAATTAATGTTGCTCCAAGGATTATTTATGTTGGTTATTATGAACATTTAGGTACGACAAACTCGTTTTATTTTAAGCTAAAAAAATGAGGACATTGTTACACAGTGTGTAATACACACCTAATCTTTCTTGAGACTCGACAGAACAAAAAATCGTCGAGATTTATAAAGGGATATTATAAAATGAACTTATCTCCCTCATTTGCTATTAACAGATGTCTCGATGATCTAAAAAACAGTTCAAATAAACAAATCTTCCTACCGCTTTCTGTTATCCATAATGCGCCTGTTTTATTAGTTTAGACTACTTTATAGATTGATTAATTGAAGGCAAAAAACCCATCCTAAAGATCTTCCCAGGTGGATTAAGAGACTTTGGCCCCGTGACTAGATACCCTCAAAGCGGTTAAAAACAGTAAAAATAAAAATGTTAGCATAACTTAGGAAGAGTCAATAATGATTAACTCCTTCCATAGACTGTTCATTGACATGTATACTTAGGCCAGCACAAATAATTAATGTACAATATAAATTGTACAGATTTAAAATTAATTTTGAATTATTTTTTAAAAAAAGCTTGGAATGTACTTCAGATAAACGCCCACTCATAATGAATAGATTTTCTCTGTATTAGAATGTATCTCGTTCAATCGTTGCGAGCGACGTACAAAGCGTTTTAGCACTTTCCTCCGAAGGAAAGTAGCTATTGAGGTTGCACTCATGACGGAATTTTTGAAAAATTTCTTCAAATCTTTATCGATCCTACCTAATAGAAAAAAAAAATGACCCCCGTTAAAATTTATATATATATATATGTGTGTGTGTGTGTGTTTGTGTGTGTCTGTTAGCGGCCAGAGTTTTTGTTATTTCGTCACGAAACTTGGTATACAGCGTTCAATTAACAAACGATTGAACGAGTTCGAGTTCGTAAGCCACCAAAATCGGTCCGACGGAAGTGGGGGTTTACCCCGGACCCAAAACACTTATTTGACCATGCCAGCCGTAGTTTTTGATATATTTCAACAAAACTTAGTATTCGTAGTGGTAATCTACAGAGTAAAATGTGTTGTAAAAATAAACTAAATCGGTCCATTAGAAGTGGGGTTTACTCCGGACCCACATTACCAATTTGCCACTACCAGCCGTAATTTTTGTTGTATATCGACGAAACTTGGTATTCGTAGTGGTAATCTACAGAAAAAAACGTGCTGTAAAAATAAACTAAATCGGTTCATTAGAAGGGGGGGTTTACTCCGGACCCAAATTACTAATATACTCATATAGGTCGTAATTTCTGCGGTGTTGTAAAGAAACTCGGTATACGTCGTGGGTAATTCATAAGAAAGAAGTGTTGTAAAAATGAGCTAAATCGGTCAATCGGAAATGGGGGTTTACTTTGTAATATATTTCAATAGAATAGCCCGCCAGACGTAGGTTCACAAGGCCGCCACAAGGAGCGCTTTCTACCATTAGAGGGACTGTATCCTGTTCCTTCGTCAGATCAAAAGACGAAAATATGAAGTTTTTTTGTATTTATTAAGTATTGTAGTAGGTACCATTTGTAAACACAACTCTGGAAGCAAATTAATTACAAAATTAATAATGAACACTTACTCATTACTAAATTAAAAAATAACTATTGATTTTTTAAGTCATTTAAATAGGATATTTAAAGCAAATTATTCTGGAAAGCAGTCTCACTTCCCAAATTCTGAGGAAAGTGCTTAGTTATGCAGCTCCTGCGTGACGGACCTTTTTTTACATGCCAACAGCTTCTGGAGAAACCCCCCCCCTATTTCTTATGAAAGTTTTTTGGTAATTTTCTCAGTATCATATTCGCAATATATTTGTTTCACGGAAGCGAAATGAATAAATTAATCATTTTTTCCTGGAGTAAATACACCTTCCAAAATTCCTTATTTTTACTATACATCTGTTTCTTTAGTTTAGCACTTTATAGGCTGAGTTTTTTATGAATATATCAATGATATCCACCATTAAACGAGTTTTAATAATCTGGGCCTTGAATGATCACACAATCTCTTTAATGTGACTTAGGATTAAGAATGAGGAGTGCTGAGGAGCTCGGGATCTGCTAGGGTAACTACTAATGTCTTCATACCTATATTTTGGCCTGGCCAATGAGTACTTGGGAGACTGTTTGATGAGTTTCGTTATTGGCACAAGGCAGTTCTTGTTATGAATGGAATTAGCATACAATGGAGATAGACCCAGATGGAATTACGTTTTTAATTGTGTGTATACAAACACAAGCATTAATACCAATAATTTCGCTGTTAATTGACAAATATTTTCGTGAGTTATCTCGCACGTTCTAGGGAGTAAATTTAGCTGACATTAATTTTCTTTAAATAATTATTTGTAAGTATTGATATATACAGGATGATTCAGGTCTAAGTAGCCAAACTCTAGGAAGTGATTCTAGATGTAAATTCCCACAAAAAAGTTCATTTAAAGTATGGTCCGATTTCAAAGGAAATAGTCCGTCACGCAGGAGCTGCATAACTAGGCACTTTCCTCAGAATTGGGTAGTTTGAGTGCATTCCTGAATAATTTGCTTAAAATAACCTATATAAATAAAATAAAAACGTGAATAGTTCTGCCCATTTACATTTCTTATGAGGACTGTTCAATTATTAAATTTGTAAATAATTTGCTTACAGAGTTATGTTAATACATGATACTGTACTACTTAATAAATACACAAAAACTTCATTTTCCGTCTTTTAGCACTTTCCTCCGAAGGAAAGTAGCTATTGTGGTTGCACTCATGACGGAATTTTTGAAAAAGTTCTTCAAATCATTATCGATCCTACCTAGCAGACACCGAAAATAACCCCCGTTAAAATTTATATATATCTATATACATATATATATATATATATATCTATATACATATATATATATATATATATATATATATATATATATATATATGTGTGTGTGTCTGTTAACACGATAGCGGCCAGAGTTTTGGTTTTTAGCACTTTCCTCCGAAGGAAAGTAGCTATTGAGGTTGGACTCATGACGGAATTTTTGAAAAATTTCTTCAAATCTTTATCGATGCTACCTAGTAGACACCGAAAATGACCCCCGTTAAAATTTATATATATCTATATATATATGTATATATATATATATATATATATATATATATATATATATATGCATACATATATATATATATATATATATATATATATATATATGTGTCTGTTAACACGATAGCGGCCAGAGTTTTTGTTTTTTCGTCTCGAAACTTGGTATATAGCATTCAATTAGCAAACGATTGAACGAGTTCGTTAACCACCAAAGTCGGTCCACCGGAAGGGGGGGGGGGTTTACCCCGAACCCAAAACACTAATTTGACTATGTCAGCCGTAATATTTGTTATATTTCAACGAAACTTGGTATTCGTAGTGGTAATATAGAGAGAAAAGTGAGATATAAAAATAAACTAAATCGCTTCATTAGAAGGGGGGGGGGGTTTACACCGGACCCACAATACCAATTCGCCACTACCAGCCGTGATTTTTGGTATATTTCAACGAAACTCGGTATTCGTAGTGGTAATCCACAAGTAAATATGTGTTGTAAAAATAAACTACATCGGTTCATTAGGAGGGGGGGGGGGGGGGTTTACTCCGGACCTACAATACCAATTCGCCACTACCAGCCGTGATTTTTGGTATATTTCGACGAAACTCGGTATTCGTAGTGGTAATCTACAGGTAAATATGTGTTGTAAAAATAAACTTAATCGGTTCATTAGGAGGGGGGGTTTACTCCGGACCCACAATACCAATTCGCCACTACCAGCCGTGATTTTTGGTATATTTCGACGAAACTCGGTATTCGTAGTGGTAATCTACAGGTAAATATGTGTTGTAAAAATAAACTTAATCGGTTCATTAGGAGGGGGGGTTTACTCCGGACCCACAATACCAATTCGCCACTACCAGCCGTGATTTTTGGTATATTTCGACGAAACTCGGTATTCGTAGTGGTAATCTACAGGTAAATATGTGTTGTAAAAATAAACTAAATCGGTTCATTAGAAGGGGGGGTTTACTCCGGACCCAAATTCCTAATATACTCATACCGGTCGTAATTTCTGCTGTATTGTAACGAAACGCGGTATACGTCGTGGGTAACTCATGAGAAAGAAGTGTTGTAAAAATGAGCTGAATCGGTCAATTCGAAAGCGGCGGTTTAATTTGTAATATATTTCAAAAGAAAAGCCCGCCAGAAGTAGGTTCACAAAGCCGCCGCAAGGAGCGCTTTCTACCACTAGAGTGACTGTATCCTGTTCCTGCGTTAGATCAAAATAAGATAATATGAGGTTTTTTGTATTTATTACGTAGAGTAATAGGTACCATGTGTAAACATAACTCTGGAAGTAAATTAATAATTGATCAGTTACTCATTACAAATTTAAAAGAGAACTATTCATGTTTTCATTTTATTTATGTAGGATATTTTAAGCAAATTGTTCTGGAAAGCAGTCTACACTACCCAAATTCTGAGGAAAGTGCTTAGTTATGCAGCTCCTGCGTGACGGACTTTTTTCTTCACGAAACGTGGTATATAGCGTTCAATTAGCAAACGATTGAACGAGTTCGTTAACCACCGAAATCGATCCACCTAGAGGGGGGGTTTACCCCGGACCCAAAACACTAATTTGACCATGCCAGCCGTAGTTTTGGTTATATTTCAACAAATCTCGGTATTCGTTATGTTGATCTAAAGAGAGAAATATGTTGTAAAAATAAACTAAATCGGTTCATTAGGAGAGGGGGTTTAATCCGGACCCACATTACCAATTTGCCACTACCAGCCGTAATTTTTGTTACATTTCAACGAAACTAGGTATTCGTGGTGGTAATCAACAGAGAAAAATGGTTTGTAAAAATAAACTAAATCGGGTTATTTGGAGGGGGGGGGGGGGGGTTAACTCCGGACCTAAAGTACTAATATACTCATCCCGGTCGTAATTTCTGCTGTATTGTAACGAAACACGGTGTTCGTCGTGGGTATCTCATAAGAAAGAAGTGTTGTAAAAATGAATAAAATCGGTCTATTGGAAAGGAAGGTTTACTTTAAACTCTGTTTCATTAGAATTAGCCCACCAGAAGTAGGTTACCAAAGCCGCCGCGAGGAACGTTATCTCCCACTAGGAGGACTGTATCCTGCGTATGATCAAAAGACAGAAAATGAAGTTTTTGTGTATTTATTAAGTAGGACGGTATCATATATTAACAGTAATCTGGAAGCAAATTATTTACAAAATTAATAATGTAGTCAACAATACAAAAATTCTGAGGAAAGTGCTTAGTTATGCAGCTCCTGCGTGACGTACTTTTGATCTGACGCAGGAACAGGATACAGTCCCCCTAGTGAGAGATACCGCTCCTCGCGGCGCCTTTGGGAATCTACGTCTGGCCGGCTAATTCTAATGAAACAGAGTTTAAATGGACTCCTCCTTTCCAATGGACCGATTTACTTTATTTTTACAACACTTCTTTCTCATGAGATACCCATGACGTATACCGTGTTTCGTTACAATACAGCATAAATTACAACCGGTATGAGTATAGTACTTTAGGTCCGAAGTAAACCCTGACTCCAAATTACCCGATTTAGTTTATCTTTACAACCCATTTTTCTCTGTTGATTACCACCACGAATACCGAGTTTCGTTGAAATATAACAAAAATTACGGCTAGTAGTGGCAAATTGGTAATGTGGGTCCGGAGTAAACCCCTCTCCTAATAAACCGATTTAGGTTATTTTTATAACGTATGTCTCTCTTTAGATCAACATAACGAATACCAAGTTTCGTTGAAATATAACAAAAACTAAGGCTGGCATGGTCAAATTAGTGTTTTGGATCCGGGGTAAACCCCCCCTCCCGGTGGAAAGATTTTGGTGGTTAAAGAACTCGTTTAATCGTTTGCTAATTGAACGCTATATACCACGTGTCGTGTAGAAAAAAACAAAAACTCTGGCCGCTATCGTGTTAACAGACACACATATATAAATAGATAGATATATATATCAATTTTAACGGGGGTCATTTTCGGTGTCTACTAGGTAGGATCGATGGAGATTTGAAGACATTTTTAGAAAATTCCGTCATGAGTGCAACCTCAATAGCTACTTTCCTTCGGAGGAAAGTGCTAAAAAAAACAACAGAAAATTAGACATAACTTCTATTCCCTTCGGAATCAGACCATACTTTAAATAACAATTGTTTTGGAAATTATGTTTAGAATTACGTCCTTGAGTTAGGTTACTTAGACCTGAATCATCCTGTATAATGAAAACTACATAAATTGTTGCACTTAAGTCCTTCTCTCGGGAGCTGCATAACTAAGCAAATTAGTTACCT
Organism: Gonocerus acuteangulatus; assembly: GCA_946811695.1. Classification (NCBI taxonomy): domain Eukaryota; kingdom Metazoa; phylum Arthropoda; class Insecta; order Hemiptera; family Coreidae; genus Gonocerus; species Gonocerus acuteangulatus. The sequence continues at coordinate 114,824,905 of OX328123.1, read as the reverse complement.
AAGTGATTAGTTTACGCTTTATTACAATAGAATGTGTTAAAATAATCGTAACTACAAGTAAAAGAGCAGGTTTCTTTCTTATAATTGTAATGAAAAGCTGACTTTTACTTCACTCCAAATTTACCAGTTTCTCTTTTAGCACTTCCCAAAGGAATGTAGCTTTTGAGGGAGCACTCTTGAAGGAAATTTTGAAGTGCCTGTTCACATGATAATGGCGATTGAACGCTACCTAGGGTGAGGGCTCTGCGTACACAAATTATAATTATAATTATTTAGAGAAAGGGCATTGTTATAAGCATGCCCTTAACTGTGGAAGTATTTATTGTATATCAAAGAAACTCGGCGTGCTTCATCCTCGCCTAAAGAAAATTATTTCTTGCATCTTCTATGGCTTTTTGCTGCAGAAGTCTACAAAATAGCATGCCGAAACGTCCAATTATAATTTTTTTTCGGGAATCTGGTGTTTTTATGACTGCTACTCAAATATTTCTTTGACTTCACCTGGACGCGTATCTCATTGAAACTTCTGAACTGTTTCATAGAGTCGATGTGATAAGCTATTCTCCTTACGTTTAGGGAGGCATAAGGCGAAATTTCGCGTGATCTTGGAGTATAGGTTATCGTCATAACGGCCAAGAGTAATGGGAATTGGATGTAGAATGAAGAAATAAGACTACTCAGGAAAGAAGATTGATAAGCTATCTAAATAGTAGCTATATATAGGATGCTGTACTTCCAGCCGGTAGTTTACAACCCTAATGCACATAAACATGTGAAAAAAGGCACTTAGAAACCTTATCATGGGCATGATAAAAATACCATAGTGGGCTCTCTTCCGAGCATTTGGTCTTTTGCAGGATTCATTTGTTTCCACAAAATGTCTTCATATCCTTGCTAGTGTAGCAATACATTTACGATGACAATTATACACTTCAAAAAAATAGTTCATTGAATAATGAGCCTATTTGCAAAAATTAATTATAAAATTTATTTATTTAATAAAACTTAATACATGCGACATTATATCTTGGGAAATAATAATACATTTTCTATAACGCAAGACCACGTCCGTTAACCAGCAAAACCCCTAAACACAAACTGTTTCGGCAAATTTTGTTGCTAAACTAGACCTTTAATTTCAAGTGCTCCAAAGTAGTTTTTCTCTTTTATATTTTCTTTTTTGGACTGCTGACTCAAATATTAAGGTTTTGATCAATTTGTGTGGTGTTTCCATGCAAGGTAATAATAAATGAACGTGTGTCCGGAAGAAGGGCCTATGTCACGATTTTTTCGAAACTCAGGTTTTTGTCGAATAAGGGCCTATGTCAAGTGGTGTACGTATTGCCATGGTTATTAGTTGAAAAGGAAGCCGCTAGAGGTCAAGAGAATCACAATCGTTGAGAGAAATCACAAAACTTGAAGTGGAAGAAGGGCCTATGTTATCAGTTCATCACGACAGTTGCCACTCACCAACAACAATAACCTACGTTCGGTTATCATTTTGATTCCTAGTATCAGTTTTACGCGTGTTAATAATAAGTTATATTAATTCATAATGATATTATGATTATTAGCATCTACAAATTGGTATTCTGCGTGATTTTGAGGTTTTCTAGGTTCATGATTCGTGGACAAGTGATAAAGTTTTGTGTTTTATTGTCAGTGTAATGATGAATATTTCGGAACGTACAATGGCTCATATGAATTTGTCACTTTCGGAAACGAGACATTTGAGTAGCGGAAAGAAACGTTCATTGAATGTAGATATGTGGAATGATAAGAAACAACAGGCTCTTCGAAATGCAGGCCAACAATACCTGAGTAAGCGTGGTAAAGGGAATGTGGTCCCGGCAAAGCAACTTCCTGTATCTAGACGGGGTTGCCTCCCCGAAATTTGCTCAAAACAAGGTTGTAGCACGATTTCACTGGACATGGTACACACCATGCATAGTCGGTTTTATAATCTAAATTACAACCAACAAACCCTTTTGTTGACAAAGTGCGTTAATATACGTGAACCTAAGTACAGGAGACCCGGAAAGAGTGATTCGACGTCAAAGAAGCTAGCAGCCTTTGATTACAACATTACTGGTAAGCCTGTGTGTTTGAAAACTCTGCTAAATACGTTTGAAGTTGGAAGAAAACGGATTCGTGTTATACAAGAAAAACTGAAAAAGGGGGAAATCGCACCAATGGATACAAGAGGATTTCATCTGAACCGACCACACGCAGTCGACAGTGAAAAACGAAAACTGGTGAAGCTACACATTGAAAGCTTCCCAGTAATGGAAAACCACTATAGTAGAAACAGCTCACAAAAAAATGTGTTGAGTGTAGACTTGTCGGTCAAGAAGATGCACCGACTTTTTGTGGAGAAATACCCTGAAAGCGAGGTGTCCTACAGCCTATACAGAAAGATTTTTAACAGAGAATCCAAGTTGAGGTTTGGTTCTCCACGTTCCGACACTTGTAAGCAATGCGACAAATTCTATGCAGAGCTGATTTTGGCCTCCAATACTGGAGAAAGGGAACGGCTAGAAATTGAGAGTACAATACACCACATCCAGGCGGACAGTGCATACAAAACTCTGGCCGAAGATGGAAGGAACAAGAACTTCATAGCTTTGTGTGTTGATTTACAACAAGTTCTTTCCACGCCTGCATTTACTCATGCTGATATGTATTATCAACGTCAATATTCCTCTTATAATTTTGCTATCCACAATATGACAGCCGATGTTGCAAGTATGTACTTATGGCATGAAGTACTCGCAAAACGGGGATCAAAGGAGATTGGTTCGTGCCTACTAGACTACATAAAAACTACGTATCGCACTCTTGGCCCAGGTGAAGAACGTAAGGTAATAATTTGGTCGGATCGATGCTGTGGGCAAAACAATAATAAGACAGTTCTCACGTTATATTGGTACCTAATTCAGTGTGGGTACTTCACAGAAGTGCACCAAAAGTTTATGGTCACTGGGCATAGTTTTTTGCCATGCGACCGTGATTTCGCTGTAATCGAACGGCAAAGAAAAATTCAAAAAGCTATTGTTCCTGGTGACTGGAAGCACATCATAGCATCTTCAAAAATTTCAAAGCCGTTCTTAATCACAGAGATGACTCAAGATAAATTCAGAGACATAGACGTCGTTACTAGAACTTGTCTGAAAAAAAATGCCACATTCCAAATTACCAAGTACGTGTGGTATAAACTATGTAAGGATGACCCAACAACCCTGTATGCTAGGGAGTCCCATAACACACTGAGACCATGGAAAACATTCAGAATGTTCGACCCAACAGTTGGTATTCCGGTAATTCAAGATCTCCCGTTCCTTTACACAAGCCTGTTGCCCATTAGCAAGGAAAAGAAAAAAGATCTGCTTCAGATGACTACGTTTATGACTGATCCTACACATAAGCTATTTTATACATCTTTGCCTTCATTGTAGTAATTCAATGCATAATACTTACTTTACTATTTGCATATCTACTTCCTTTTCTTGTTCAATAAACGTTTGTATCATGGAAAATAGTTTGTTGTTGTTTCTGAGAATTTCCGTTTTTCCAAATGGAAGAAGGGCCTATGTCACTTTCGCTAATTTTTATTGCAAATACTATTAGGGATGTTTTAGTATTGAAGCTCTTGTAAAATTAGGAAAACGTGACATAGGCCCTTCTTCCGGACACACATTCAAAGATTAAAAAAAAAATCTCTCATTTTTGTTGCGTTATTGTTGTTATTGAACTTTATGGATAACTAGCTGTTACCCGGCGTGCTATGCTACACCTAATTTCTGCATTATATATATAAAAGCAAAAATAAATTAGAAACCAAATAATTAATATTAAAATCTAATAACGCAAATCTGTAACTATTTGGGTTCATTGTTTCGATCTTGTGATCTCCCAACTGTATATATATATATATATATAGATTTATATATATATATATATATATATATATATAAATATATATATAAAAGCGAACATGTAAAAAGAGAATATCCCACAATCATAACAATGCAGAAACCAGACACCGCGCTCCTAGTAGTAGAAGTAGCAATCAAGCCGGACGTTTGGCGGCTCAATTCAATTTGAACGTAATACGGTGTAAACCCCAACTTCTAATGAACTGATTTAGATCATTTTGAACCCCATCTTTCTCCTTAGATACTCACGTATACGGAGTTTCGTTACAATACAACAGAAATTACGACCGCTATGAGCGAATTAGTAACTTGGGTCTGAAGAGTTTGCTTGTTAATTAACTCGTTCAATCGTTGGCTAGAAGAATGCTATATACCAAGAGGGTCGTGGGTGTATATATATATATATATATATATATATATATATATATGTGTGTATGTGTATATATATATATATATATATATATATATATATATATATATCTTAACGCGTGTCATTTTTGGTACCTAGTAGGTAAGATGGAGGACGATTTCAAGAAATTTGCCTAACTTCGGAATGGGCTAATATGTTAGTAACAGATTTTAACAGTTTTAGACTATTCGTTATCTTTCTTAGATATCTCGAACTAGTTCATAATTGTGGTAAATCGGTTGTAACCATTCGAAGTCATTATATATTTCGTATACAAAGGACCCCGCCCTTTCCTAATGGAAAATGGCTTTCGGTCAAATTGAACGAAACTATGCTCATTGGATAGAGAAAGTCTTTCTGAACAAAAGTCTCAATGAGCACAAAACCCGAAAGTTGAAACTTTTGGTACTTTTGGGTATCCGAAGTTTTCCATTTTTAATTTTTGCAAAATCTCGAGATCTCTGGTTGGAAGGTTTCCCAAGCCATTTGGCCAGTAAAAAAAATACTTATCAATTATTTTTTGAAGACCTTTCGAATGACACCACATTTGACACTCCTACCCCACCCCCCACCCTTGTTGGTGGGGGGAAGCTTTTTTTTGCAATTATCGTCTATCCATTATCATTTGAAGATCTTTTCGAAGGCAATACACTGAAACCTTGCCTCACACCCTTGCCCCACCCCAACCCCTTGGGATATGCTCGTCATCATCAAAACATCAAATATCCGACTTCTTACTTGCTGAATCTTACGTTGGATGCAGATGATCGATAGCAAACGAAAAGTCAAAACAGTTGACAGTAGTCTAAGAGACAAAAAGCGGCCCTTTTCAGGGCCACTAATGTTAAAGTCTGCTAACGGAACACTTTTTTTTGGGGAAAAAAAAGGCCGTTTTTTGAAACATATGAGCTGGAGGTGGGGTGTGGTGGGGTTGGGGTTTGGGGTGGGGGGGGCATAAGGGTGTGAGGCAAGGTTTTAGTGTATTGCCGTCGAAAAGATCTTCAAATGATAATGGATAGACGATAATTACAAAAAAAAAGCTTTCCCCCCCCACTCCCGTGGGTGGAGGGGGGGTTAGAAGTGTTGAATGTGGTGTCGTTCGAAAGTTCTTCGAAAAATAATTGATACGTGTTTTTTTTTACTGGCCAAATAGCTTGGGAAACCTTTCAACCAGAGATCTCGAGATTTTGCAAAAATCAAAAATGGAAAACTTCGGATACCCAAAAGTACTAAAAGTGCCAACTTTTGGGTTTTGTGCCCATGGAGACTTTTGTTCAGAAAGACTTTTTTTATCCAACGAGCATAGTTTCGTTCAATTTGACCGAAAGCCATTTTCCATTAGGAAAGGGCGGGGTCCTTTGGATTTTGATAGGACTATCGTTGTCTGAGAAAATAGTGCTTACACCTCCAAAAGCGTTGGTTTCGTTCCACTGAAAGTTTACTATTTGATTCGTGTTGGCTAGGCTTTGTACTCTTTAAAGCGACCCCATGCCCGATATTTGCCCGGGGCACCACATGTTTTAGGGCCGGCAGGCTCTGGGTAATACAAACAAACCACAACCTAACCTTTTTGAGCGAGCTTTAAGGTCCCCCGAGGTTTATGCGATCCCGGGAGATAATAATCAACCTTTCTCTGGTATAAGATTGCGAAGGTGACCGACTTGTACGACCACTGGACAAGATGTTCTGCTTACTTTCACAACCACCAGCTGCTTGCCGGACGGGATTTTCAAAGTAACTCCTAAATGAGCACAGCTATTCCAAACCCTTCCCGTCTGATTTATTCTTTACAATATGGATAATTGTTGTTATAATAGTTTTTGGAGCCATGGAAGAACATATAAAAAGGAGTAACTCAACTGCCAATTACTTCCCATGGTTCGGTCTTATTCTCCCAATGCATTTCAAGAGTTGTATTGAACATAACACATACTTTACACGAACTTCTAATGAATGGAGGCTCAGTGGCTGTGCGTATTACAGTGTGAGCATACAGCTTTCAATTAAAACAAAAAAGAGCAATACAGTAAACTGGGCCTATTCGCACCTTCGTGAAAACCGTGTTGATTAACTGAAGATCGGCCAATGCCGTAATTTAAGTTCGCGTATTTCTGCTGATTATTTTGACAGAAGATACTGAAAAATGTATAATTAAATTTCAAAGTACATTGAGGTTGCTGGTAGAGAAGGAAGATCTTTAGTAATATGAAATACGTCCAGTTCCTTCACAAAAGCTTCTGCTGGTGTCGAAAAGTGGCATAACATTACAGCTCTGAAGATGGCATCAACCCTATCCTGAGGAGAAAAGGATGGTAATCTAAAGATAACCCGTCCCAAAATTCCTACTTAATAATGATGGACGTAAAAATCTAAATAAAATAAAAATGAAAGAGAATCAGTCTTGTTTTTGATCTCAATGTCTGTACATTAATTTAAGTAAATGCTAAACATATTACTGTCCTTCTTATCCATTTCTCTTTTTTTTCTTCTAGTGGAATAATAAATCATTACAACAAAGGAGGGCGGGAGAAGCGACCTTGAAAATGAGGACCACCGAAATTGAAAGACATCTAATAATTAAGGGCGATTCATATCAGGATGTAATTGACTCCTGCTCACTTCACAATTGGCCCGGATCTTAAGGTCAAATCGCCGAAACCAACTTCTATCATTGGCCAATCTCAAATTCAACTCCATCACTCATCATTCGCTAGGTTTTCAACGAGGACTCATTAGTAGGGTTGAAGAGTACGTCACGCAGCAGCTGAATTACTTGTTATTCCTCAGGAAGGTGCTTAAAATTACCTGTTTACCTTTGCTGGTGAAGTATTAGCCAGGCTTCCAATTGGTCTCCGATTACTGATTTACGGTTACCTAATGTAAAAGACAGACTGACCAAAAGGCACACACTCCAACGAGGATCTAACTATGAGACTCATTCAAATAGACCGTAGAAAACGTCTATAGACTGTAGAGGGAAAACTTGCAAATATCACATAAAATACTTGACATACCTACCTGTGCCCCGGACGTAAAGTACACCACGTCTCATACTGTTATGTGCCCAGGAGGGCTAATTTTACATAAACTTCAACTATTAAAAATTTTTTCTTTGTTACTTATAGAAACAGTTTAAGGAACAAGTTTTATATTGTTATTGGCATTAACAAGTAATAACTTATTGGCTTCTAATTATAATTGTAAATATTGATCGTAGTCTAACAAAACTAAGTCCACATGGTGTATTTTACCTCTCATGAAGACGGAAATGATTTTATTTTTCACTGTCTTATTTTCGTTCTTTATGGAAACAGGACATAGTGCCATATACCATTATATGGATTGAAAAATCCATATTAAGAACTAGTATTATGTAAGTTTAATAATGAAATGGACATGGTGCCCTTTATCTCCGGGGTACAGATCACTAGGTAGCCCTTACATCGTTTTAATCCAAGATTTAAAGACACTCAGTATATACTCTAAAATATAATAAAATCCCTAAACTTTAACGACAACTCTATAATTTCAATATAATTGACTTTTAATAATTAATGTTTAAATGGATACATGGAATCAAATTTTAAATTTACCTACAAAAGTAAAGTTAAAATCGTATTTATATTAAAGAATTTGAAGTAGTTATTTTTTATTTATTTTTTCTCTTTAATGTTTTACATATTATTATTATTTATTTTTAATAAAATTTTGTTCTGGAGCAAACGCGACTTTCTAATGGACTTATTTTGTTCTTGTTATAACACATGTTCCTGGTCTCCCGTGGTCTATTTTCACATAACCATAATAACCACTAGTTATTTTCACATAAACATTTTTAACAATCAATTTTTTTTTCGCTTTTAACGGCGCATCAACTATTTTGCTATTAGCGCCGGGCTATCTACAGGTTGCCACCCTTTTATAATGCCAACAGCACGTAGTCGGTCATCCATTCAGGTTCTGACCACGCCCGACGTTGCTTAACTTCGGTGATCTACGGGAACCGGTGTATTCAACGTGGCTATGGCCGTTGGCTCAACAATCAGTTATATCACATAAAAAAGGAATAGTTTTGACCTAATTTCCTTTTGATCACTTAACAAGAACACTGTTCTTTCTTCAACGGCAGAGGTTCAAACTAATTGTTGGTATGAAACAGGTTTTGAAGACTTTGCCTTGTTTATAATACTGCTAATGTGTTTGTTGATCAAAATAAAGCAAATTAATTATGGGTTTTATACGATTTTAATTCCTTCAATAGTTTCTAAACTTAGCTAGAGGATTAAAAATGAAAAATAAGAAAACAATAATTCAGGTAATTGTCCATTGGACGTTACACTGTGCAGCGGTTTCATCTCATGGCTCGTTAAGAAAATTCCTCGCTGCACCCAGGATGTCGACGCTAATAGCCTAGATGTCAGTGCGCCGTTAAAAGAAAAATAAATAGAATAAAATAGGATCAGAAAACACATGATCCTGATAAGTTTGGCAAGAAGTCCACTAGGTTTCGTTAAAAGTAGGTAAAAATAACGGCCCGTGGCGAAAAATACATTTTTCTGTTTAATACAGCACGTTTAACACCGAGCTTTGATATAATACTAATTTCGACTGTTAGAAGCGAATTCATAGTTTTGTATTGTCAGAGCAATTTTGTTGTTTAACGAACTCATCCCGCTCTCTGTTATGGGAACGCTATATACCAAGTTTTCTTGTAAAAAAAATAAAATAAACTGTGCCCGCTAGATTAGAGCGGGAACTCCATCTGCTTAGCGGATTTTCATGGAAATACTGTCATAATTCTTGGTATTTTACGTACATTCAAAACTAATTTTATTCTTTATATGTATATGTATATATATATGTATATATATATATACATGAGAAATGGAGGTCGCCAATGTCTACAATAGAATAAGACGTAGGAAAATGACAAAAATCGAACTGTTTATAGCATGTTTCATAGTCCATGTTTAGTCATTTCGGTGTAGAGTTCAAAGAGAATAGATTAGATTAAAGCCAGCTTTGTCTGATTATTCTAATCTTTCTTTCTTCCTCTCATAAATTAGAAATATCTTATCATTTATTAGATATTTGCACACCGCATAGTGGGTGACATCAATCATTTCACAATGCTCATTATAAATTAATTATATACTTTTAGTTGACAAAGCCTTGTTAAATTCGAGAAAATAAACCTCTGATGGCTGTCTTCTAATCAAACTGAAAGCCGTGATCTTGCAGCATTTTTGAGCAAAGGAGGGTTTCAAAAAATATATGTTACGCTTGAGTCTGCAGGATCATTAAATTATTTTAGAATTAATATAAATAACATGTGGAAAGACAATGAATACAAAATGCAATTAATATTTTTTTTTATTAAACTAAGCTCGACAGACCTTCGGCTAAGGTGCCCTTTTGGAGTCGAAACTTAATTAAACCGAAAATAAAGGCGGATTTTACAAAGACGAACCTTCTCTTGCTGTAGCAAAGTCAAAGCAAGTTAAGACTTATTACAATGTATTTTTTAATGTAGTTTGTAAATTTAATAATATAGTAATATTTTTGGTAGTAATATATTTTTTTTACTTTGTTCTCGGTTACTTATAAATTTGAATTGATATTTTAGCTTTTATAAACATTGAGTTTGTTATAAATACATTTTCATTATTACAAAATGATTCACTTGAGTCAATATTCTAACATATAAATTTATGGATGTTTATATATTTTGTTTATAATCCTATAAACTAAATAAAACCAGATCTGATAAATTTATCAAGGTATATTGCAAAAATGAATCTTCTAAATATTGAAATATTTTTCCGAAAAGATTAATTAATTGAAAATGCTTTATTTTATATCTCGAGTGTGGCAAATGATGTCGACATGATTCTTTCGTCAATTTATTTGTTTTAGAGAGTAGATTAAAGGAAACATTCAATTGTTAAACATTAATTTATATATTAAAATGACAACTCCGGCGCTAAATATGTAAACACTATTTGTTAAAGAGTAAGGGCTAGAGAAGTTGTCGTTAGAAACAGCTGAGCAGCCGAGACTTGGCGTATTGCCATCCTGAGAGCACAATGCACCTGAGAGAACCGTTCCTTCTAGGTATCCACTGTCTCTTCGTCCGCATGTACATAGTCTGTATAGTTTCGAGGTAAAATAGTGTTCTAGTCTCACTGAATAGTTGTCTAATTTCTTAATAGGAAGTTGTCTTCATTGTCCATAAAATAATAACAACATTTATTACTTCTGTAGCAATATTAATTTGGAAGATTCCAGTTGAAGCAATGCTTAAGAGTTCATAGCAGTAGCTAATTAATTTAATTGGAATTCTTAATTATATAAATAATTATATAAATTGGAGGCCTGATGACCATGACGGCTAAGGCGTGAGTTCTCCGTGTTTAAGGTTTTTCATTTCTACCCTAAGGTGAGGGATTTTATATTTTAAATATTTTTGACTCACAGGAACGGCGTCATCTTACCGCGTTTCCGTTAATATCCCTAGTGCCGTTGGTTTTTTTTTTTTTTTTTTACTGCGCATCTACATCTAGGTCATTAGCGCCGACATCCAGGGTGCAGCGAGGAATTTTACCAGCGAGCCGTGGGATGATAAAATTCCTGCCGGAGGTTGGGAATCGAACCCACCATCTCCCGCTTATGAATCCAAGGCGCTAGCCATTAGACCACGGGAGACCCCCTAGTGCCGTTGGTAAAGCCATACAAGCATTTATTGTTGATACGTTTTGATCTTTCGTGAAAAATTTACTGTGAAGTCTCAATGAGAAGTAATATAAGATTTTAAGGGCCAAAACAGGAAACTGATTGTATCATTGAAGCGAAATTACTACACCCTTTTTCTCATCGTTTGCTCTTGGAAACATTTAAAAAAATGTTTCAAATTTTCTTACCTTGTTTTAAGCCGTGTTGCTCGTCACCATGTAACAATGTCCGGTCGGTTTCATCTCCGACTTCATGCATCCTTTGTGGTTGATACTGGAATGAACCTTACCAAGGATAAGAACAGAAACGCGCTAAGATGACGCAGCTTTTGCGATTCGGACTATTCTTTCTTTGACGCTGCATCTCGTTAGTGGCCATTAGAGTCGCGATCTAATTAACTCACATCGTCAGAATTGAAATAATATGAATGATCAATTTGTGAACTTGACAGAAGCTTCTGTTCACTTACTCAAGTATAGTGACAGTGGTTTTGCATGAATGCCTAAGGGCTTTTAACAGACGTTTAAGAGGGGTTTGATGTTCAGTAAATGCCCCGTTTCCGTGAAAGTGCCTTGACATTTCCCTCCGAAACTTTCTTTAAGAATTACTGCGAGGGTGATTTCAACTTACTCACAATTCCCAGCTGATATTTTTTGCTTCACCATGACAGTCCAGGTTATAGCAATAGTCGAGCCATGGTCAATTTGGTTATCCAATATCTTCATTTTGCTAGGAAACCTGGTAGAGACTTCTCATAGTGTGGTAATGACTCACTCTAGTGCCGACTAAAATATCCTGGAGTGTCGATATTCCTGGAAAAATAAGTAAAAATGATGATAGATACTGTTCATTAATTAATTCGACCGTTTGTACCTAATAAAGGATATTTACTTTGATTTTTTTTAGAATTAGGACATTTTGTGAATCCTAGTATGTATATATATATATATATATATATATATATATATATATATATATATATATATATATGTATAATTTCAGTTAGCTGTTTTTTTTTTTTTTTTGTTTTGTCTTTTATTTGGGTGCCTCGGCTGCTTTGGTCATTGGCACCATTTTAGCTTTATGTTTATTTTGTATTTATATAGGTCATTTTGTGGACTTTCGTTGATACAAGAAAGCAAACAGACAAATCTATTTATCTATACAAAAATATATAAATATATATATATACATAAGTAATATACAAACGATTTTTGATACCTTAAATTGAAGAAAACATGGCTCTTGTCATTCAGTACAGCATGACCGCGATGACAGATTTAGTTATGGGGTTTCCTTTAAAGTAAATAAAAAAGAGGAAGACCATATTTAATCCGTCTTTTAAAATTAGAACATCTAATGTCGGAAAGTCTGAGAAAGAAGTTGTGCATCTAAATTTGTAGTGGCCTCGAAATGAACGCCAGCCCCACCCTCACAGCCTCCGACACAGGTCGTAGGTTATGTAAGATGTTTTCGTGTGCCAGTGGATTGGGTTCAACAAACTTTGCATTCTGAATCCGTTTTCATAGGCGACGCAATATATGAAACTAAATGACTCGGCGAAACATTTCAGCTTTTTGTAAGAAACTCAGTCGTCCTGATCGGTTTCAAAAGTTCAATATTTCTCAAAGCAAGCCCAATTCGGGAATAGACTTGGCTGAAGATTGATCATGCAAACCCACCCAAATTAATGACACAGGCAAAGTAATCTGGATAAATTAAACGAAGATTTTATCTGTACATAGCATAGGATCAACCAGAACCATAATATCTTTCCGTGTTGTACTTCAAAGACACCAAATCCACCTTTAAGAATTGTCTGTGTATCTAAAACCACTTTTTCTGAAATAAGCTCAGCCGTGGCATACGGTAGACGTTTGAAATTTTGTGATTATCCCTGAATATCGTTTACATAAAGCATACACTTCAAACAAAAATTAAGAATTGAGTAGAAGAAATATCATGAATCCTTGAACATGAAACAGAAAACACTTACTGCTGAAGACACTGATATGGGGTTAGAAAACAAGGCTTAAGGTTTTTTTATGAGTCAAGAAACATAGGAAGTATGTTTTTTCTGTTTCTTGGTGTGCTAGCAATTAGGTCAGATAGCATCAATATACGCCCGATTTTCTTTATAGTTAGTTGTTTTCTATATATAGTCGGAGAGCTGGCAACGCACTTTTCATGAAGTGTTTTATGCACCCTGAAATTTTGCTATAATGTACCTCTTGGGTAGATAAGAAGGTAAATATGTGTTTCCTGGACATACCTTGGTGCACCAGGTACCTAGGTGCGCATAGGGGAAAGGTGCAAAACAATATTGCCTAAAAGTAGAGTTTTATTCAGAAGCCAACTATTATTAATGAAAAAAATTGCAATTAATTTTAAAATTAATGATAAATAAGGCAGGCACTTTTAAGGGGGTTAAAATGTAAATTAAAAAAAAAAAAAAAAAAAAAAAAAAAAAAAAAAAAAAAAAGTACCTAGTTTTTATTTTTAATATTAAATGAAGTGCTTTATTCACGCTGCGATTTAAACAGCGTCTTCAATAAACATATTTAAAAATAATTACAAAAGGGCAGATACATTTGTGGGGTTTAATTATCTGGAAACATAAAAATAAATGTTGCCTATCATGATAAAATAAATGTTGTCCTTGGCGATATAATTAAGAAGGCCAGATTTCTTAAATTTTTTTCTTCTTGGAATGACTAATGGAATAAAGAGGAAATTAATGCTACCAAAATTAAATTCTGAATTTCAAAATTTAATGCCAAAATTATTAATTTTATAGCCCCAAAATCATTACCGTCCGCTGTCCCTGGACACATTTATTACACTTTACTATTTTTTTTAGGGGGGAAGGATATTATATTTTTTGCTCATGTGATGTTTCATTTCAACCCAATAATATTCAAGGTGAATTTATATAAATTTAAATAAATTTAAAAAAAAAAACTAACTTCGCAATAGCGCCTTTATAGTTGTCCCTCAGTTTTGACATCATTACCGTCCGCCTTTTTGAATTAACAAGAAAACCTATCAGGATGGAGCAAATTGTTTCCAAAAAGATGTTGGAGCAGCTCTCTCAAACTGACTTTTGTTGTCCAAAAGGTTCAGAAGAGAAATGTAGTACTTATCAGTTTTTGCGATGTGTTTTATCTGGTAAATCACAATTGGAGTCTTTTGCTGGTCATTACCGTCTCCCATTTTATTACTCAAAACATCCATGAAATTTTTTTTTCGTCTAATAATTAAATAGTGCTTCAAAAACTACGTATTTTACAATATTTTTTATTAATATAATTCTTTTAGAAAAAAAATTAAAAATATTTTTGTAGCAAATATCATTACCGTCCGCATCATTACCGTCCACATCATTACCGTCCTACTCTACATTGGATGGTAATTAGAGTTGGCATAATTTTATTTAGAAATAAAAATAAGAATTTATGTGTACCTCATTTATTTGTAAATACGAATATAAATAATTTCGGATTCATAAGATTTAATACGAATTTATTTGTATTCACGTATGTCATATATATATAAATGCAAATAAAATTGTATTCACAAATTTTTCTGTAAATAAAATTTAATTTAGAGGAAAAATTCTAAATATACACAAAAATTTTGAATATTCACAAAAAATCAAGTGATTACAAAAACATTCACATTTAAATATACGAGTACAAATAAATTCACATAAAAATTTGTGAATAAAAATGTATTCACGAAAAACATTCACATTTAAATATAAGGAATACAAATAAATTCACATTAAAATGTGTGAATAAAAATGTATTCACAAAAACATCCACATTTAATTATAAGGAATGCAAATAAATTCACATTAAAATTTGAGAATAAAAATGTATTCACAAAACACAAAATAAACAAAAACATTCACAAAATAAATTATGTATTTGTGCGTATAAACAAAAAGGTGATATTTGAAGGGTTATTTAAGGGAGTATTCTGCTGGATATTGAAGCTAGTATAAGGAAGAATATCGAAGATGATATATGGAAGGGTATGGAAGAAGGTATTAGGAAGGGTATAATCGGTGGTATAGAAGGTGGTATTAGGAAGGGTATTGAAGATGGTATTAGGAAGGATATTGAAGGTGGCATTAGGAAGGGTATTGAAGATGGTATTAGGAAGGGTATTGAAGATGGTATGTATTAGGAAGGGCATTGAAGCGAGTATTAGGAAGGATATCGAAGATGGTATTAGGAAGGGTATTGAAGATGGTATTAGGAAGGGTATTGAAGGTGGTATTAGGAAGGGTATTGAAGATGGTATTAAGAAGGACATTGAAGAGGGTATTAGGAAGGGTATAGACGGTGGTAAAAGGAAGGGTGTAGAAGGTGGTGTTAGGAAGGGTATTGAAGATGCACCTGATGTTGCTCCAGTAGAGGGACTCGGATATAATGATGACATTAATTGAATATATTTGGAATTGCGTGCATGATTTTTTAATATTCAGAAAAAATATTCAATATTCTTCGTACGATTAAAAAAAAAAAAAAAAAAAAAAAAAAAAACCATTAGTGGGTACATGACTAACTAGCGACAAAAATTAAACATCACACGTATGTTCAATTGGTACAAAAAAAAATGATTAATTTTCAAGTTGATTTCTGTAAAATTTGAGAACCAAAAAGTAAAATCTATCTGAATAATGCTCCTATGATAGAGTGCAATACACTACGCAAAACCGTAAGAATGAATGACAGCACCGCGCAGTTGTGGTTAGTCTCTGCGCTCTCATTGGTTCTTGCTCACATGATCTAGTACAGCTGTTCCGGTTTAAATGGCAGCGCGAATAAAATTAATTTAATATGAGAATAAAACAATTAAGTTGTTTTTTTTTACGTGTTATACCCCTTAAAAGTGTCTGTCATATATTTATTATTCATTGTAAAATTCTCTTAATTTTACATTGAAGATAGTTGCTTCTGATTAAAACTCTATTTTTGGGAAATACTTTTTTGCACCTTTCCCCTGTGCGCAGTACCTGGTGTTCCAAGTTATGTCCAGGAAACACATATTCACCTTCTTATCTACCCAAGAGGTACATTATAGAAAAATTTCAAGGTGCATAAAACACTTCTTGAACCGTGCGGTTACTGGTTCTTGGACTAGGATACTTCGAAATTTAACACAAAAAAAATCATTGTGCCAAGTGACGAGAGTCAATATTTAGAAAATGAATTTAAATTTTCGAATTTTTATGATATTATCTAAATACAAATAAATATTTAACTTAATGCCAATAATAACTAATTGAGAGTGCCTAATCACGTTTTCGCATTTTCTTTATTTTTTTTTTCTTTATTGTTAATTTGCTTTTTTCCCATCTGTGTGTTATTAAATTTTAAACACGTAAATCTAAATAACATCGCACTAGTTCCAACGGCCATAGCCACGTTGAATGCACCGGTTCCCTTAGATCACCGAAGTTAAGGAACGTCGGGCGTGGTCAGTACCTGAATGGGTGACCGACCACGTGTTGTTGGGATTATAAAAGGGTGGCAACCTGTAGATACGCTAATAGCCAGGTAGTTGATGCGCCGTAAAGTAAAAGTTATCTCCACTGAAAATGTGTCACTTTAGCCTATGTTGGGGGAATAGCATTAAGTCAGGAAGGGTGACACAAGTGCCCTCTGATGTACAAGCTCTGAAGCTAGGTACATACAGTGTTGATGGCTCTTAAAGAGATATTATCCATGTCTTTCATAGTCTTAACTGAAAAACGCCGATTTTTGAGTTGTGTCACTTCAGAAATACTAGTGTGATATGTAAATCATCACCCTCTGTAAAACTCTATCATCTGTCTATTTAATATTCTATCATATTTAAAGAATTATCTTTAAATATGATAGAATTTTAAATCGACCAATATGATATTATTAAATCTATGCAAAAATCTTTCTATATCAATATGGTATCTAAAGCCCTTTTGCCAAAAAAGCATTTACCTACAACAGTAAAACTGGCATTACAAAGAAGCTCTCACAACCTTTCATACAAGGAATAACTTCAACATTCCCCTCCACACGTCTGAAACCCTAGACAGTGAATATTAAGTGTCCATAGAAGAGGTTTATGTCCTGCATATCACTATTCCTGTGAGTCGACCATATCTTAGAATTATTCTGTGAGTATGGGGGTAACAAAATTATTATATTTTCAATGCATTATTTCTCTATGAAGCTCCCTTGTGCAAAAAGAAATTGCATCCGCGTTTACCGTCAATTTATTTAGCTCCTGATGGCCAGATGAAATCCTTGGATGCATGAGGTGGCTAAAAAAAAATCTAATTCTATGAACGCTTGACCGTTTATGTCCATCCACAAACCATTCTCATTTATTTTCTAAATACTTAACTACCACAGAATACCCGAACCTTCTCACGTCTATTTACAATTTTTCTTAATCCAAACTTAACCAAAATTTAGAAATCATAGTTTCTAAAATGCAATTAGGTCAGTCCTTAGATTTATAGTATCAGTACCGGAATTCTATGATTTTCTTATTTCTTCGAAAAAGGTTCGAAATAATAACTTTACAAGTTGATAATTTTTTTTTTTTTTTTGACATTTGCGTATATGCATACACACATTTGCATGATCAGTGTTTTCGTGACGTAAGTGTTATATAAAATGTAAATTTTTTTCTGGGCTACTACGCAGGCGTAATCAGGTAGCTTTCCGAGAAAGGAGGAAAAACACGAAAATCATCATCATTTAATTTGCAAATAAATCACATAGCTTTTTATTTATTTATTTTGAGCATCGCTACACGTTCGATTAGCCCACATAGCTTTATCTAATGGATTTTATATGTTTGTAAAATATAACTTTAAATGTCACTGACCATTTAAGATTTCTCTTCTTCTGGGGCAGGGGTATATACAGCAGCATTAACATTAACATTTCACGTTACTTTAGTTTTAATTTTATTGATATTCATTGGTGTAATTATGTTGCGTACTTTACATAATTTTACGATTACTCGTGTTGCATTTTTTCAGTTGTTTTCAATTCAGGGCATTGCAAAGAATTCTCTATTGTAAGATACTATTTGGTGACATCACGGAAGGAACCTATCTTATTCATATCAAAGCTCAAAAAATTCCAAAAAAACAGGTCAAAAATATGAGAAAGCAGTGAAATATGCAAGCGCTGTATATAGCTATACAACTAACATGGAATTGAAACTTCCAGTGTTTATATCCCGAAAATAAGTACCTCTTTCCCTATTAAATCTTCTCTCAGCAAGATTAAGTTTGCTATTATGTATCATATACTAGTTTTCCATTAACAAGGTAAGCAAACTAGGTTTTTTATTTAGTAAACATGGATACGCCCTGCCTCTGTCTCTCATGTTAAAAAGTGAGTCTTCGAGACTCAATATCTCGAAAACGGGTACCACTTGGAAGGTCCTATCTTTTTCCGATGAACAGAGGACACTTGAATTAAAATGTAGGCAAATTTAAAAACAAAATTGTGCGAAAACGAAAGCTTAATTAATTTATTTTAGGACGATTATTTAATTTACTTCAATTGATACATTGCTCGAATCAAACATGGGGTGTGTTTTTAAGGGTTGTATTTTAGGATTTTAAGGATTGCATCAGTTGTGTAAAATATCCTAAATTATGAGTTTTGGGGGTAAGGCTTAAACAAAAAGTGCAGGGGTTTTTGTGACCCCTGATTCGGATTCAGCGACCCCAAAAACATATAGTAACATGGTCTCCTCTGTGGGTCTGAACTTTTTTTTTTTTTTTTGTTTGGCTGTGTTATTAATGATTGATAGTAAGTTAATAGTTTTGTTTTTAGTCTAAACAAAACTTTTTGATTTTTTTTTAGATAAGTTGCTGATGTGAGAATTAAACAGTTGCAGTAATATACAGCTTAAAGTCGAATATCGGTTTTTTTGTGAGTTTATAATAATATATCTATATCATTTCAATGTTGTAAATGTTATGTACCTTAGTAAAATAAATTAAATATTGATAAAATATAGTATAAATTACGAGAAGTCGTAAATTATTCATTGTAGAGGCTTTCAAAACCATTCCATTTAGGTACACTCAGAAGAATTGTATTATACATTCGTACAATTATTTTTCAAAATTGTCTTGTTCATACTTTCAATCCTCAAAATAAAACAATAACAGCTGTATCTAATGTATGCTAACACGAAAGCGGGCAGCCTTTTGGTCTTTCGCAACTCGGTACGCATCAATCCGTTTTTAAAAGAATAGACGAGTAAGCGGCGACAATGGCCTAGTTGTCGAAACGCCGTAAAAAGAAAAAAAAAATTAGACGAGTAAGATAATTAATAAAACCAATAATCATGACTTCAACGTCCCTTTCATCCATGGACTGGCGAAGTCCCGTTTTCCGTTTTCTACTTTTCTCGCAGAAATTGTTTCCATTACAATCCCAGAGCTCAACCCCTCTCAACTTGATCCCATCCCAAAAATCCTCCAAGAACACTTAAAAGATCTTAGAGGCATGAATAAGTACAATTGTTCATGACGCCTATAGCTCTTAATTTATTCAGATAATTATCAATAAAAAAGTGGATTATGATTGACTCTTTTTATAGCGTTTGTTTTCTTTAAGCAAATACCTATTTTTCATCATCATTATTCTGATTTTCTAACCCACGTTTTTATTATATTTTTAGTTTTATAGTGTGTGGTCATACATAATTTCCTCAATTATGTAACGCTATATCGTGGTGATCATATGAAACATTGGAGCCTGTAGTTGAATTAACTTGCTTTGCTGTAATATGAAGCCTAATTCGCAAGGTGCACGTGGGGAAAAGATTGTAACCTTAAATCCCAGTTACTGTTTCCATGAAATATTATTTATATTTTAACGTCCATTATAATTAACTCGAATGGAAGATGGCTTAATAACCTTCGTTTTGCCGATGATATAGAAATAGTTGCAAAAAATATCGAGGAAATGACCGCTATGTTAACAGAACTTATTACACACAGTCAAAAAATAGGCCTTAACCCCAACTACAATAAAACAAAATTAATGACCAATAGCGAAGAAATAAAATTAAACAATAATTCCATATAATACACAAATGAGCATAATTACCTGGGACAACTAATTTCATTTAATGACAGAACCTACAAAGAAATTCAAAGAAGAATATCACAGAGCTGGAGAAAATACTGGTCTTTATGACACATAAAGAAGGCGAATATAGGAATTCAATTGAAAAAACAAGTAATTGAATCTTGTACCTTTCCTGTAATTTCCTATGGAAGCCAAACATGGTCCCTCACAAAGTACCAGGAGAACAAAATCAGGGTTTGGCAAAATTCATTAGAAAGAACCATCGCTAATATCAGAAGAAGAGATAGAGTGAAGTGTACTGACATTAGGAAGAGAACTGGGTTGAAGGACTCAACCATGTTAATTAAAAAATCAAAATGGAAATGGGCAGGACACCTTTTGAGATGCAGGGATGACAGATGGTCATATTATGTGACTGAATGGACTCCATACGATTGTACTCGAGGTAGAGGCAGACAAATCAAGAGATGGAGTGATTCCTTCAAGAAGACAGGAGGCCCGACATGGTGGTGAAAAACACGAAACAAGAAACTCTGGTGGGAAACATGGTCGGAACTCACAGACCCCGTTTCGCGTTAAGGCTGCTCTATCTGGGAAGTGTAGACCATTACTCCTCCTATGAGGAAAGCTTTTACAAGCAACAATTATTAATCATTTATTTAAAAAAGGTTTTAGAAAAATGTAAATAATTATTTATAAGTATGATTTTATAGGAAAATATCAAAGATGTTTATTTGTTTATTTTTTGTTTGTATAATAAAGGGTATTTCATTTCATTTCATAATTAACTCAGAAATTTAAGACAGGTCACCACCCTTTTCTAACCACGATTGGGTTGATGCCTTTACTTTTTTCCTCAGGAATACCCCTAGTGTGAATCGAACCCACGACCCTTTAAAGGAGTGTTAATTGCTCTCGCCTTAATATCCACGGCCATCGGGCCTCCAAATCTCTATGAAATAAAGATTTGAAAATGTAGTCACTATATTTATACACCGTCTTTTCCATTCACAGTGTATCAATGAAATGTAAAGTATGTTTTATGGAGTAAGAGATATGATATAGTTATAATATGGCACTGCGTTCAGACAAAGACTGTTAGCTCCAAGAAATTAAGTAAATATATTATCAGCACAACAAAAATTATCAAGAAAGCACTCCTTTTTGAGCAAATATATGTACAAGCTATCTTGGCAAGCAATATATCATCAAATAATTTCTTTTAAAATATCATTGCTGCACTAAAATTTTCCATGTGTACATTTTGAAAGCCAATTATAAGTTAAAAACAAAACTTTTTTCTCCAAGCGCTGCTTAAATCAAGAACATTCTTCACAATATAATTCTTATAGTTGATCATATTAGAGGAGGAAAAACTTTATTGTACAAAAAAGTTTAGTTGCCCAAGTAAATTGGGTTGCTCCATACACAACATGTTGATCAACCTTGTAGGTATTTTAAATAAAAAAAAAATAATTAAAAACACTATATGAATTAAGTAAATAAATGAGAATATAGTGATGAAACTATTAATACAAATGAACAAAAAAAAAATGATATTATATAGAAAAAAAGAAAGAAAAGTAAAATGGTACAAGTTGAATTCCAGCTTTTAATTATTATTTTAGGATGCTATATTTATGTAGTTCAGTGGAATGAGAAAAAAATTACGAAACTATCTCGGATTTCAGCGTGTGAAAGGTAAACCCCACTCTTAGAAATATTGAACTTTTGAAACCGACGAGGACGAATGAGTTTCATACAGAAATCAAAGATTGTGCTTATATTCATTCTCATTTTTTGGTCACAAAAATAACGATTTCAGTTCAAGGTTGCAAAAATTATTCGACCGATTTTGCTGGTTTAAGAATCTTTGATTATAGGGACATTTTATGCTAATTTTAGAAGCGAAGAACCAACATTGTTGATACTTTCGGGTTAAGAATCACAAACACACACTTTTGTGTGTGTGTGTGTATATATATATACACATATACAAATATATATATATATATATATATATATATATATATATATATACGCATACATATACAAGGGTTATTCGGCAGTTTTAATATATGAAAGTATTTCTTTATATTTTTAAGTGTTCGTTTTTCTTATATTCTTCTATCTTAGGGAGATCTTTGTATAAAAGTTTTCCGTTGGTAGTTTTTGACCCTCTTCCTTGACAACTAATTTTAGTTTTTCTTGTAAGATATGTTGTATATGATTGCTCTATTCTATTCCAACGTTTATATAAAAGGGATTGCAATTTCAAGTCTTGTTTTAGTATTTTCTATATGTTACCTATAATCGTGTCAATGATAATAGCTTCGTGATTATTGACTTTTTTATAAAGTGGTTTTTCTGGTTGTATTTATTACAACTTTAGTGTATATTGTATTCTATAGGTTTGGATATTACAATTCGTTCTAGTTTGTCCTTTGAATAGTTTATAAAAAGCTGAACTTAGTGTATTTTGGGCTGTTTGACCATAAATAAATAACTAATCTACTTTCAAAATTGTCATACTCTTTACTTCCGTCCGATTATATTTGATAAGTTAATAAAATTTATGAAGCCATGAAGACAATTTTATCGCGAGTACTACCTTAATTTCCTTAAAACAGTCTTAAGAAATGGTTTTTAAGAAGAAAAAAAAACAATAAATTTATAAGGCATAGAAGAAATTTGTTTATATATATAATTTAAATACTTACATGTATACATACATTTTTGGGCGGAGTTCATTATTTATGTTTCATTTCGATGAATATCAGTAATAAGATTGTTTCTTTAAAAGTCTGAAATGTGGCTGATGCAGATAGTTTCGCCTGAGCGTACGCCCTTGGACGTGTTCTGTAGTGATTGTTCTGTGGTTTGGAAATAGCCCTGGAGACTGGCTGGCTATAACAGGAGCCTGAAATAGAACTAGGCGTCGGTGCATGCCCTGTCTTCAATGCAATTTATTGCATACTATCTTTCTTCTACGCCATGTGAATAGAAATATCAAATGGATCGTAACCGATATACATCCGTCACAGGAGTAGTTTAAAAATCATTCTTTACCAAGGGACGACATTTGAATATTAAAAGCCCGCAGGCGCCTATAACTAAAAACATTCCCCAAAATTTGGTTAGTGTAGACTGCATTCTGCTTCAAATAACTGATCATAATAAAACAAAAACTTGGATAGTTTGGCTATTTTATCTTTTTAATGAGGAGATATTTCATTTATTAATGTTTTAGTTAATTTCCTCCTCAGCGCTTTCTGTATGTGTGATATTACACTATTTAATGTATACACAAAAACTTCAGATGTAAAAAGAGAACATCCTACAATAATAACGCAGGAACCGGATATAGTGCCACTGTCCAGCGCTCCTAGCGGTAGAAGCTAGAAGAAAACTACTCATATAAAATCTTAACAGAGCACAGAACGGATACAACTATAGCAGTGCCCCTAGTCTTAGGTTTCCCAACCTACGTTTAGCGCCTTGATTCAATTTAGACAGTAAAAAGTAAAAGGCTCGTTCGACCTTATGAGAAATTACGACCGATATGAGGAAATGAGTGATTTGGATCCGGAGTAAACCTCCCCCCTTCCTAATAAACCGATTCAGTTTATTTTTGCAACAAATTTTTCTCTTTAGATGACCACATTATATGTATACATATATATATGAACGACGGCGGTTTTATTGATACCCATGAATTATAGAACAAGAGCGAGGGAGGAAACACTCAAAACACCCATCTCACCTCAAGATTGATTCGAACTTGTATAAATGGGTTTTCGGTGGTACACCGAGGCGCTGTCTAAAATCACTGGGATGCCCTGCCATTACTCTTGTTAAATAATCTAAAAATCGTTCTTAAGTAGTCTAATTTAGAATCTTCTGCAAAAAAGTGTTACCTAATTGACCATTAAAATTAGTTCCGGCTGTTGCCAGATTGAACATCCGTAGGTGGGCTGGAGCTGAACATAAGAGGAAATGGAGCAGAAGTACTACCCAGAGACAGGCAAAGCAGTTTATGGTCTTTGCGGACAAGAAGAGAACGGATACACTGCTCAATCTATGTAGAAGGAAAGTGAAAATACTGACAGCTCTACTTACAGGGCACTGCAAACTACGGAGACACCTCTTCTCCATGGGACTCACCAATTCAACATGGTGCCGACTGTGCTCTGAAAACGATGAGATCCCATATCACATTGTATGCAGATGCACGGCACTGTCAGCCAAGAGGTATTGGCAGTTCGGGACTGCGATGATTGATGATCCAAGGAGGACACCGGAAATGAACAATTATCTTTAACCTTTAATCTTTATATGGAAGAAATAATTTTGTTTTGGGTTGACAAATAAGCGCAAAATTAAAAGCTCAATATACAGTAACCATTCAAGAGCTTAATAAATTTCCCAAGAAAACTAATGGACACCATAATGTAAAACATGTGCTAATAGGTCTTCCTAAACATGATTGCTACCAATGCCATGCAGAAGTATACGCCATCGACGACCAATGCTCTTGAAGCTATGCTAGCATTCTCACCTTCCAACAGAAGTAAAGAAGGCGTTAAGTATCTTCGGGATATATTCCAAAAAAAAAATGGACCTAGTGACTTCGTTATTAAGGGTTTGTGATTCTGCATGGGAGGCAAACTTCCAAAAATTACGTCCTTGTATCTTGAAAAAAAAACCGCCGTCGTTCATATATATATCTATATATATATATATAGATATATATAGATATATATATATGAACGACGGCGGTTTTATTTTTACCCATGAATTATAGAACAAGAGCGAGGGAGGAAACACTCAAAACAGCCATCTCATCTCAAGATTGATTCGAACTGGTAGAAATAGGTTTTCGGTGGTACACCGAGGCGCAGTCTAAAATCACTGGGATGCCCTGCCATTTCTCTTGTTAAATAATCTAAAAATCGTTCTTAAGTAGTCTAATTTAGAATCTTCTGGAAAAAAAAGTGTTACATAATTGACCATTAAAATTAGTTTCGCCTATTTCCGGCTGATTAACTCTCATTAAGAATGTGTTAATTGAGGATGTCGAATCAATAATCGTCGTTCTCTCTTGGGGAATTTATATTTCCTTCAATGGCGATCCTTGAAAAACAATTTACTGCCATTAACCTTCTTCGTTTACAATTTTTTAGATATAAGGCCGAGTCTAAATACAGTGCTAACAACAGATAATCTCAATTTAGATAATTATAATTCAGGCACCTAGAAAATTGACAGATATTAATTAAATGATTCGTTTTGCAAAAAAAATTAGCAAAAAATAATATTTTTAAACACGCGATTTTGAGGGATTGTATATCCCATATTAGAGGTTTTATGTTGTATTTATTTATTAAGAAATAATAATATAAGCAGGGAAGGAAAAACGTTATAGGGTAAAAAAAAATATTGGCGATAACGTAAATTTCGTGCATGGACGACGAGCAGCAAATGTGATGAATAGAAGGACCAATCACTGCATCTTATCATATTCGATGACGGGACAAGAAAGATAAATTAACAAGTTCAAGGAGACTAAGCTAAAGAAGAAGAAAAATTAGTTAATAAGTATGCTGGTCAACTTTTTGGATTGCTGCTACTCTCTAAGATTATTTCCGTGTCAACTCATTTCAGGAACATCATTTTTTCACTTGATATTTCTTTAGTTTAGAAGGCACAATAAAAACTCAGTCGATTTTTTCGCTTAAACAAAAAAAGCAAGGAATGATAGTTATCAATGCATATATACATGTTTGTTTATTATTCCTACCTAGTCGATAAGTATTGACTTGGCTAAAACAGGTTAGTTTTCTGGAAGCATTCCAAGTTTTTCAAGATACAAGGACGTAATTTTTGGAAGTTTGCCTCCCGTGCAGAATCACAAACCCTTAATAACGAAGTCACTAGGTCCATTTTTTTTTTTTTTTTTGGAATATATCCCGAAGATACTTAACGCCTTCTTTACTTCTGTTGGAAGGTGAGAATGCTAGCATAGCTTCAAGAGCATTGGTCGTCGATGGCGTATACTTCTGCATGGCATTTGTAGCAATCATGTTTAGGAAGACATATTAGCACATGTTTTACATTATCGTGTCCATTAGTTTTCTTGGGAAATTTATTAAGCTCTTGAATGGTTACTGTATATTGAGCTTTTAATTTTGCGCTTATTTGTCAACCCAAAACCCAAAAAAGGAACTAAAATATACAAAAAAAGGCCTTGTTTCTCGTCAACTATTGATTTTAATTATTTCTTTTAATGACATATTACACAGTATTTCATGTATGTATTTGATGTTTCAGATGGCGGGGACTAATGGCGAGGTTGTGGAAGAGAAGGGAGGTTACAAGAATGGAGGACTGCTACCGGAGTGGCCTGTCGATCAACATCAGACAACACCCATCCGAGAAGAAGAACACCACGAAGTAGAAAACATGGCTTGCGGCTTAGGACCTTGCAAACCAAGATGGATCCAGTTCTTCGCCTCAAAGCAGGCATTCCTCGTCACTTTCTGCATCACCTGGGTCCTCCAGGGAATGTTCTACACTTACTTCGTGTCGGTCATAACAACCATCGAAAAGCTCTTCAAGCTCCAGAGCAAAACGACCGGATTTATCATGAGCGCGACTGAAATCGGCCAAATTGGGTCGTCTCTTCTTCTCACTTATTACGGTGGTCAAGGGCATAGGCCGAAGTGGATAGCATGTGGAATGGTCCTCTTCGCTGTCGCGGCCTTCGCATGTTCCTTGCCGCATTTCGTTTTTGGACAACAGATGTTGTCACACAACGCTTCCGCAGTCGCTGCCCCAAATGTCTGCCAATTGCCGGAGGATATTCATTCGTCATTGCTGTATAATTCAACAGAATTGCAGTGCAAAGAAGAATATCTAGTCGAACAAAGAATTCAGTCTAAAATCACCACGATTGTTTTAGCGACTTTCTTCATTAGCTTACTCGGTGTCGGAATGGGGCAAACTGCTGTTTACACTTTAGGAATCCCGTACATTGATGACAACGTCGCGAGCAGGGAGAGTCCTCTTTACTTCGCCATTACGATAGGAGTCAGAATCTTAGGTCCTGCTCTCGGCTTCATTTTGGGTTCTTTTTGTACAAGACTTTACGTCGATTTGAGTGCTGAACCAACAATAACACCCACGGATCCCAGATGGGTCGGAGCTTGGTGGCTAGGACTCGTCTTGATATCCAGCTTTCTCATTCTTGCTTCATTAGCCATGTTTTCCTTTCCGAAGAGGTTGTCCACTTGCAGGCCAATCCCATCGGCGAAGAAACCAAGAGAACCATCGAGGAAGAATCCAAGCTTGAGGGATTTTCCAAAAGCAGTGAAAAGGCTGCTTCGGAACGACATCCTAATGTTCAGAACTGCATCAAGCGTACTCCACATACTCCCAATAGCCGGCCTCTATACCTTTCTACCGAAATACCTGGAGTCGCAGTTCAGACTTACGGCGCATGAAGCAAACATGGTTTCAGGTAAGTTCAAATTAATGTAACATATTATAACAATGACGCGTGCTTATAAAAAATGAATTACGGAATCAGACACCTCGATGAAATATTTTTATTATTATTATTTTATTTTAATTTTAACGGCCATTTATTATTAACTACGAATTTTAGGACGGGTTATCTATAGGTTACCACCCTTTTCTAGCCAGGATAGTGGTGATGCCTTTTCTTTTTTCTAAAGAAAAGCCACCACCCCTAGTGGGAATAATAATAAAATTATTATTCTATTTTTAGTTTATACTTTAAAAGAAGTATCATTTATCTAACCAGCCAAACAACATTAATATTGGTCTTAAAAAAATCCAATCAAATGATTGAGAAAAAGCTTAATAGCAGGTGTGTCTGCAAAACTTGCTTCATAGCAACATTACCTATCTACTTACTCAGACTAGCTCAATGGAATCGGAAGCAAGATGGCCACGACTGACCGTTAATAAAATAAAAACCATCAAATATACTAACATCCAGCTAAATATAATAGTAGAAATCCAGCAATCGCGACAATAGACGACAAGAAATCATGCTGGGTCGACTAAGAATTGACCGCAGTAGAATAACATTCGAGAATCTCGTGACAGGACAAAATAAACCAATTGGGACATATGCAATATAGACCTTCATAATAAAACACTTACTAACAGAGCCCAGAAGATGTAATCAATTTAGTGTGTCACATGACATGAATGATTGGTGGAAATAGGTCAGTCTAAACACAATATTCCCCTACTTACAGAACTAAATACTGCAATTTCTTTTGGACATATATTCAATATAGCCATTCACTTTCAAATATACTGCTGCCATTTTACAGCTCCATGGTGGACATGATTACATAATTTTATCTTGGTAAACAGGAGGTAGTCATCAAATTATTAAAGTGAACAGTTTGATAAGAAAATAATCTATTCTTGAATTTGGCCAGTTTTATCACCAAATACAACTTTGTTCTCGATTATTCCAAATGTTAATATGAAAAAATAAAAATAACATATAAATTATAAAATTATAAGAACGTCAGAGCCAATCTTAATGCGTGTTTATGTGTTTATATATATATATATATATATATATATATATATATATATATATATTTATATATATATATATATATTTATATATATATATTTATATATATATATATATATATATATATATTTATATATATATATATATATATATATATATTTATATACATGTGCATAAATCGAATATTACTCGAAGGGCTGCAACATTTAAATTGCTATTCGCTGAACCTCGTATAGAATAGCTCTGTCGTTCCCACTGAAAGGCACCTCCTATTTCCATTCAGCTGGCTGGTTTAATAAAAAAGTCCTGAAATGTGTTTTATGTGACATTTTAATGATACCTAAAGACAGAATCTATTAATTATGTAGATTGGGACTTCATAAGAATAATCCACTTATCTGCACGCTATGCGAGTAAAAGGGTGGTAAGCTGCTGACAACTAACATCAAATGCGCTTAAAGGCATCCCAAAGAACATGAGTAATATTGTTAATTATTAGATGTTATTGCTCAAAAATGTACGTCGATAACAGTAATCTTCGAAAAAAAAAATTGCTCGCAAGAAGAAAAGAAAGGATTCTAGGAATATTTTTCATGTTGAATTCAAATAGTGTGTATTTTAATAGTTTTAGCCATTTCTTAAATTAAATTTTATTTGTACCATATAGAGTAAAAGGAATCGAATTTTAAATTTATTTAAAATAATTTATTAAATTTTTCCTTTTTGTTTTTAATTTTTGGGCGAAACCCTTTCAATGCGGGGTGCTCATAAATAAATTTAAAAAAATCTATCGTTAATCTTTTTTTTTCCTTTTTGTTTTCTTTTATAGTATTAATTTATATTATAGTGTTTTTAATTTATTTTCTTTGCACAATTGTTCATAAAGCAAATTGCCCATTGCGGGCTCTTAATCTAAATAAATAAATAAGCGAATATCATTTCAAGCTTTCGTCCTAGAGAGGGGATTTTTAGTAATGTTTATTTGATTTTTTTAGTAAAAATATAAATTTGCATTCTAACTAAAACCCAAAAATTCATGCAAAAATTATATACTAGGCCCTTCACATTTGTGCCTTGTAATACCATATGAAGTACAATTATCGCTGTTTTGACAAATATGCGTGTAAATTTTATCGTGGTTCATTTATGGTATCTGATAAATAGGGTGAAGATTTAAAGAAATTTGTCAAAAATTCATTCATGAATGCGTCATCAATTTAATCCATCTATAGTTCTCATAACAAGCGCAACAGAACTGTAGGTTTTTATCTTATGCTTTTCAAAGAAAACGCAAAACATACATTTTTACAATACTCTTGCAGTTTATTCCAGTAGTTTAACTTGTCCTTCAAAATGTTCATTTTTCATGGACGACTGTATTCGTGATCCTAAATAAATTCCTTCTTATACATTAGCAACGCTATTTTTAAGTAATTTCAATTTCCGGTTTCTTGCTAAAAAAAACTCTGTACATATTGAGACCCAACAATAAGAAAAATGTGTTGTGAAAATAATAAAATCTATACGTTAGGAGTTAAACATCTTAGTGGGGAATATTCTAAACATACCAAGCACCTGCGGGATGGAATTTTATTTATTTATTTTAATAAATTCTCTAACTATGCTCAGCCCCTCGGGAATGATTTTGGTGTTTTTAAATAATGAGCTCGCTAATCTAAAATTGGCAACATTTTACCATACTCTTAAACAAGCCAATTTGTCAAGTAATATTGTATTGGAACATTGACCTTCTTATTCCACTTTAATAATATACTACAACCAGAATAAGGAAAAGGAAAAGTCAATTGAGATGAATATTTCTTTCAAAAATTGTTTCCAATTAAATTTACTTCTTCAGGGCTTAAGCTATTATAGGTCCAGACTATATAATTCAAATTTAAATGGGTGTCTCGAGAAAGAAATGATTACAAATCGAAACGGAAATGTCTGATCTCTATAGAGGCAAATCTTATTAGAGTTGGCACTTTCCGAAGAATGTATGCACAGTTTATTTAAATCTTCGTTGATCTTACCTACTTGTTACCTACACACACACACACACACACACACACACACACACATATATATCTACTATATATTTGTCAAATACCACTCACTCACTCACTCCCTCACTGACCTATCATCCCCCAGCCCAAACCACTCGACAGAAAATTTTGCATGGGCACTCCCTATATAACGTAGGCACTCACTAAGAAAGGATTTTTTATATTCGAATTTTTAAGTATTTTTAGAGGGGTTTAAAGTTTAGTTGGTTAGAGCAGGCAAGCCTAGGCAGCAAGCGTTGCTAGGACGATAACAGAACAGCTGTTACCGTATTGTATCTATTTCACAGTATTATTTTAAATTGAGGTTAATTTCAACTATGATGGCAGACCTTGAATTACTAGAAATAAACTGTGATTTTGTCACTGATAGAGTTTACGCCCTGGTGATGCTCCATCCGAGGTAATAATATCCCGAACAACTTGACACCAAAATTTGAAATTTTGCACGGACAATCAGTTTAGAATGTAAACACTCGCTCAGAAAGGGTTTTTTGATATTCAAATGTTTAAGTACTTTTAGGGGGGCATGAATTATTAAGAATTTCCTCATCGGCTCAAAAATGGTTCGATTTTGATAACATTTGGCACAAAAATCTTTCTTCTCATTATAAAGGTCAAGTTCATTAACCAGTTGAATCCGTTTATTGGAACATGGTTTTTGGAGCAAAATTTGTGCGAAAGATTCCTTAACGTAGGAAAACGAATGAAACCATTTTTTAAGCGAGTTCTGTAGCCATTTACCAGAAAAATTGATAGAAATACTTTTCAAAACTAATTTTCGGTTTGGGTATTCAGAAACGAAGTATATGGGAAAAAATTGTATGAATGGTGATACAAAGTTTTCGGATCTCAGTATATTTTCTAAAATATCTCGAAAACGGTTGGGAACTCGTAGTAAGTGGAAGACGGCTATTCGAAAGGTTACTAAATTCTCTGCAATAAGATTCAGTTGTAATGTTCGGTGGGGCGATGTCAATCGAAGAGATAAGTGCTTAAAACTTCAAATTTGTTAGTTTTATGCTTTTCAACGTGTATTTGTCTCTGCTTACCTGGTTGTTGTTGTTTTTTTTTTTTTGTTTTTTTTTTTTTTGTTTTTTTTTTTTTTTTTTGTATTTTACTCTCAACGGAAACACGCACGGTCACCTCCACATGGTGTTTCCTGGGCAACTTTAAAGTCCGTGCAATAATAAGCTGTACAAAATTACGTAGTAGCGTTAATTTTGATCATATCTTGTTTAACTCAATATAAGGAGGCCCGGTAGCCGTGAGGGTTAAGGCGTGAGCTCTTAACACTCCGTGCCAGAGGTCGTGGGTTCGATTCCCACTAGGGGTGGTGGCTTTTTTTCGAAAAAAGAAAAGGCATCACCTCTATCCTGGCTAGAAAAGGGTGGTAACCTATAGATAACCTGTCCTAAAATTCGTAGTTAATAATAAATGGACGTTAAAATTTAAATAAAATAATATAACTCAATATAAAAAATACTTATCGGCCGTGGTGAAGCACGGGTATTCAGCTAGTATATATATATAATATATAAAATTCTCGTGTGACGGTGTTTGTGGTCAAACTCCTCCGAAACGGCTTGGCTGATTTTTATGAAGTTTTTTATGTTTATTTGTTAGGACTGAGAATAGGATCCATATCTATTTTTCATACCCGCATGTGAGAAATGGTTTACCCACGCGAGAACGTGTCACGAATGATTGTCCGTGAGAAAAACACGATGTGCCCAAATCAAAGTGACAAACAGACAAAGTTTGGCCTGGCGACTTATTGATTACCATTGCGAATGCCAATCTAATTGGAAATTGAACACGTTTAAATTCAATTGGCACATCTGAAGGGATAATTATGACCGAAAACTGTGTGGGGAATGGGAGAAACCTTATTATGTGAGAAATACAGGAGACCGGTTTCGTTATTATCCCTTCTCCGTGCTGTTTACTGGGTGAGAAGTGACACCGGTAACACCTGGCGGAGATCGAGTGATACCTGATCAGTTATCGACCAACAGGCCTAGCAAGGGTTGACAATTATTAAAGTACTAATATCGTTATTACAAAATGGGGATCGGTGGTAGAGGGCTGACAATTTAGGGTTCTATGCACTTTTTAATGCCAAATCATAAAAAAATAAAAATAAAACATTTTGTCCAAAAATAAAAAAAAACGTTTTTGGGGTCAACCACCCTTATCACTTACGGGTATGAAAAATAGATAACATCTTATTCTCAGTCCTAACAAATATACTCACAAAATTTCATAAAAATTGGTCAAGCCGTTTCGGAGGAGTTTGGCCACAAACACTGTGTCAAGAGAATTTTATATATTAGAAATCAAAGGCCAAGTTTGTCACAAAGTGGGATCATTGCTGCCAATGCCAAACGAACCATATCAATTTTTACAAATTTACTTTATGGGAAGCGAGGACTCCGAAAGCGCACTCGCCAAACGCGTGGATGCACTTTGGGTCTGCATTAACCTCAATTCACGGTTTGCCAGGCCCATCGTCAGTAAGCTGGACGACCTATTGAATGGGCAGAATGAATCGTTGAAATTATTTAAATCACACTTACACAAATTACAAAGTGACAATTTCAGCGCTATTGTTACTGATAATAACCATCTGGAGAGTACATTCAATGCACCTGCTGTTGACAACGTTGCTGGCATCATGGTTGGCGACCGTACAGCTTTGCAAAAAATCGTGATTCGAAGAAGAAATAATAATCTTGAAACCAATGCTGATACACACTATTCATACGACGCTAACCGATATCTGCTAATATTCTTGAAGTGGCAAAACGGATATTGCATAAATATTAAACAATGAGATACCGTAACAGGTACAGGATTATTATTTCACTACCAAAATGTTCATGGCAAAACAACGTTTGCCGGGTCAGCTAGTATATATATATATATATATATATATATATATATATTCATAGGTGTTCCCCCCTTATGAAGGGAGGGAGGAACCACGCTAAACAAATTAAGACTAAAGATAATTTAAATCCAATCCTAAGCCTGATATAAATATCCTCATACTTATTATATGATTGCATGAAATGGCGCCGACAGGAAGTTCCATCACGATAGAGGTCAGAATCAAACTGCGCAGCCAAACTTACGCCTTGTTCACTAATGGCAACGTGATTTATCACAATCCCTGACATAATTACCTATTCAGAAGTAGGAGGAACAACTTATGAAAAAAAGTTCTAATCGCACGAAAGACGTCATCACAGCGTGATTTCTTTCGAGGCATATACATTGACCGATTTGGAAAGAACAAGGTGGAAAAAGTATTTTTCATTCTGAATATTATTATTATTTTTCATTATTCTAGGGAACAAAAAATACAGATGTGAAAAGGCCATCAGAGCGCTGTATGGCAGATACTGTTGAGGTATCTGTTTCTTGACCGTTCGGCACACGAGGGAGATATTGTGATCAGTGCTAAGCTTCGGCCGCCTGATATGGGCGGTATGAAATCTCAATTCCTAGAATGACGTCAATAAAACATAAAAGCCTCATTGGCCGTCTGAGGTTCGAACTCGGTTTATCCAGTGTTCGAGTCCTCAAGCACTGAGCCAAACTAGATCCTTCTTGAAAACTTTAATTAGTGTTAAATAAGAGTAAAGAAATTTGATCCTCATTGTGCTTTCTACATCTAACATTATCTTAAATATCTTTCAAATGGTTGGAAATTTTGGTAAGCATTCGAAAACTTACTACATTATCTACCAAAACGATTCTAATGAAATTTTCGATAGGACTATCTCAGGCGGGGAAACAAGAGCTGAAAAATTGTAAAGTTATGGTTTCGTCACTTTGGACGGTTCTTTTTGGTTTATTTTCTATATTTTTCTATTGAATTTAATTTTTGCAGTCACTTTTAAAATGTAACATTTTCGTTAAAACAAGATACTTAGTATGAGAAAAAATGTTTTGTTATTTGTAATTGATTTTCCCGAGAGTAAGTCGAAGAGGCATATTTCCTTCGAGATTTCATTAGAGTATGTGTTTAAATTTTTCACAAAATGTATAATTATAATAAAATTGTAACGGATCGCTGTCTGTACATGGAAGTTATATGGGTATAACTATTATTCGGGGCCTTTATCACTGCAATAGTACTCAAAACAATGATTTTTAGAATTTTGGTCAGTTTCGGTTCGGAAGGGGGGCTTACTCCGGACCCAAATTACTAATTACTAATTTATTATAATCATAGATATATAATATAATTATAAATATAATATATTTATTTTATTCCTCGGATTACTGTCATTCCAAACAATTACGTTTCGCGACGACAACTAAATTATGCTTTGCGAGGAAATTTCAGTAATGTATGTTGGCAACAGTGAGCATCTAGATTCTACATGCTCACTGCTGTCTGTCAGACACTCTATACACACCAGAGGGTTAAAAATCTTTTAGAGGGTCAGCTTTACTTTGGCTCTGTCATATTTTAACAATCCTAGCTTTGATCCCGAATGGCTATACGTCTAATATTGTGCCTAGAGAATCATTACTGTGATGTCGATTTTTCGCACAGCTTGTTATGAATATATATATTTCAAATTTGTATTATTAGGACACTAGGATTAGAAACGAAACGCGCTATGATGACGCTATTCCTGCGAGTTGAATTCTTTTTGTTTCTTGATTTTTAACATTTACTCCGTAGATCTGTATCTGTTTCAATGTAAACTTGGTTTCGCTATCGTGTTTATTAGTATGTTTATTGTTTTATTTATTTATAGCGAGGAATGACCTTTAAAATGACGTCAATGAACTCAAGAGAAAAGTCAATTTAAGGTAAATGAACATGAGAGATGGTTTGACGATGTCTTTATCTCTAACTGGTACTTTACATCATTATTCAATATTACGTATTCTACTAACCTTGGTAGGCTCGATTCTCTTGTGTCAATGTACTAACGATTCTTTTGGGTCATTGTACTATCGATTATCATGTTATTCCGCACACTCCGTGGACATCATAGTCCAATGAAATGGTATCATTTTTGATTAGTGTATCATTAGGAAAAACACGGTTTGTACATCATTTTCGCTATGTCGGCTTCCAATTTTATCAAACAGTGTTATCAGTAAAATTTTGAAAAAAGTATTACACGCGAAATATACCTCGTTTAATAAATCAAATTTAACAAGATATATGTATATACATACTATATGTGCTTGTAGCAGTTAATGCGATTGGATTCATTTTCAAACAATCGATTCACCTTTCGCATACGCGGTAACATTTACTCCGCACTTGGATTCGCATTAAAAGCCATAATGTGTTTTTATAGATTGATAATCGCTGTACATCACCTAGAATTATTTATTTAGATTTTAACGCCCATTTCCCCGTTCCTAGCGAGAATAGGGTTGATGACCCTTATGGGAATCAAATCCCCGAATTACAATCATACTATTTTTTTTTCGGAACTTCACACAAGCTTAGTGAAAATTTAAATGTACAATAATGTACAATTTATTTACCCAACCCCTGGCGAAAAAGGTGGTAACCTGTGGATTACCCTTTTGAAAAATTTTTGTTATCTTAAATCAGATGTTAAAATTTTAATAAATATATAAAATATGCCTCCACGAAAACATAAATACCACGCAAAAAATGTATTATTTATTTTTATATTAACACTTTTTATAAAAACGTCCAACTCGCAGAAACTTAGCACGTTCCCCTTCGATTGCCGCTATGGCGGTCCGATTTATTATAAACTTTCTGGTATTTAAAGATTCAGGAGGCTCGTTGGCCGTGAGCGTTGAGGCGTGAGCATTTAACACTCCGTGCCAAAGGGGCGTGGGTTCGAGTCCGACTAGGGGTGGTGGCTTTTCTTTAGAAAAAAAGAAAAAGCATCCTGGCTAGAAAAGGGTGGTAATCTATAGATAACCCGTCCTAAAATTCGTAGTTAATAATAAATGGACGTTAAAATTTAATAATAATAAAGATTGAGGCCGATTCAGAGTTATGAACTATTAACGATTCAGTGTTATTATAAACTTTTTGATGACTTGAAACTATCGGAGTTGTCTGAACTATAAGTAAGTTAATTCTCCCATCATTTAACGAAAACTGGCCAAGTTTGAAATGCACAAATAAGTGAAAGGGTATTATTAGATTCTTGACTAGTTATTATGGGCCTAAAACGTGGCCCAAAACTATGATATTATAACTTTTTTGCACAATGTTTTTGAGAGGGGCCTCTTTTTTTCAACTTTAGTTTTTTGTGGGAGATATCAATACTTTTTGTAAGTGAATTTTGAGTTAACGTTTTTTGAGTCGACGTTTGGTTTGAGGAGGATGACACTCTTGGTAGAGCCTCGACTTGTTTGTCGGTTATTTTTGCTTGTAATTGTAATTGCGTGAAAAATTTCAATTCTCTAGCTTTTCGGGAAGTGTATAATAATTTTGATGAGTGAGTGGGCGAGTATAATTTCCGATTTTCCATCCCAAATATATCTCAGAAACGCCTCAATGTAGAACATGGGCTGCAGCCCCCACCCCCCGAAATTTTCATTTGATGGTAAAAATGTGTCATAAAACCTTAAAAATAAATTAAATAAGATCACTTAGTTAATAAAAAATGGTTTATTTTAGATATAATAGCGCTTTAGTTGCCTAAAACTATTCCAAGTTCTAAATTTTTCATATTCCATACCCCGGAAATGGTCTCAGCCCCCCCGAAATTTTCCCAGCCCCAATTATGAAACTATCCAATTTTACTCACGTCTATTAGTATACTAGATGTGTAAAAGTTCATATGTTTATCTTTAACTGTCTAAAAGTTAAAGGGGTAAAACAACGGCTCTAAAACATCGTGTAATATACACAGTGTGCGTAGGCCGGAACGTACTACCGTACGCCAAAATATTGGAAGATCCCAAACCTTTCATGCCTGCTAATGCCATTTTTTCTATTACTTCCTTAGTAACTAATATATTAAATTGTAGACATTATTAATTAAACTGTTCTATTCCCAGTCATATATTTTGAGATATTTAAACCGAATAAGTGAACCTGAATTTCTCGGTTATTTTAGTGCCATGCGGTATACATTTTTGGACTTCACTTAAAGATTTCAGTTCTTCCGAATATCTCTTCTCGATCAACTCTTTCGATTTCTTTGTAATTTCTTCTTCGTTTAATACTTCCAGGCTCCTAAGAACTTTGTGGCACTGGTCGTTTGTGATGATACACTTTCTTTTTTCTTTGATGATTTCTGCACATTCGATTGAAATGTATTTTTAATTAGTGTAATATATATATATATACAGTGACTCACAAAACCGTTGCAATGATATGTAAGTTAAGTTATAATAAAGGAAAAAAACTTAAACCTATGATATTTACTACTCCGGGCCAAAATAATTTAATTGGGACTAGGAGGTTTAATTCTAAAAGGATCTTGAGGGGATTAGTCATTGTTAGCACTCACAGGGATACGATTTCTGTTGTTGGTTCATTGCAACAGTTTTGTGGCGGATGTTTTAGAGTGAAGTTCAAGCTGTAGCGTGTCAAGTTAACTGTTTAAAATAGTTTCTACCAAGCAGAACAGACATAAAACATAATATTTAAGCTAGATAAATTCAAAAAATGAGGATGAACTCATTTTTCTCTGACATAAGCAACAGTATTAAGCCAAATGAAGGCCTTCCGATTAGACTAATTTCTGCTCGAGTTGGTTTGAATGTTTTTACGGTAAGTAGATATGTTATAAAGAAGACTCTTTATTGTTCTAAAAATTTTGGAGGTCAACCAAGAATAATTTCAGAAAGAAACAGCAAGTTACTGGTACGACTGATTAGGATGGGCGAGGTCGACACACCTCTACTAGCCCAAAATATACTTAAAACTGATATGGGGTTTCACAATAATGCTGAAACTATTCCAAGACCACTAATAAGCCAGGGATATGTGGCATGGGCAAAGGTCAAGAAGCCGTTGCCTTAAGAAAACACAGGCAACTACAACTGCAATTTTGTGATAATCATGATAATTGGACAACTGCTGACTGGAGCAGAGATGTGAGGTCAGCTAAAACAAAAATGAACCGTTTTGGGACTGATGGACAATGCTGGGTTTGGGAAAAAAAACAAAATGTGGGTCTCCCTTTACTAACGGGAATTCCAGTCTACTCAGAAAATTGGTCGTGGCAGTCAAATGGTCTGGGGTGCATAAAGGACCGAAATGTTGTACGGATTGCCAGAATAGGAGGGAAAATGATCCCTAAGGAATATCTAAGCATTTTCCAGTCATCTCAACTGTCAAGTTTTAATTTCCAAAATGAAGATATTATATTTCAACAGGATAATAATCCAAAGCATATTGTAAATATAAGGGGAATGGTTTGAAAACCATTCAACTAACTTGTTAGATTGACCCCTCGGTCTCCTAATATACATATTATTGAGCACTTTTCGTTCCATAAAAAACAAAATTTGGCCAAGTGCGAAAATTCATCATAATAGATTGAAGAATTATGAGAGCAAAACGAATTCATATAGAACAATATCCCGTCATTATATTCAAAGAATCTAGTGAAAAGTAGTCTAAATAGAATTCCGATCACAATTAAAGCCAAAGGAAGCCATAGAAAATACTAAATTATAAGGTTTTTAATAGTTTTAATTCAGTCACAAAAGTGTTGCAATCAGTTAAATTTTCAATGGTTTTCAGAATTTAATTTTATACTTCAATAAAATTATTATTATGTTAGTTTCTAATTATTAAGTATGTATTAAAACCATATATATTTGTTTCATCACTCAACACACATTTCTAGCAGCAAGGTATTCAAATTTTGTAAGCAAGAGCTATCATTGCAACAGTTTTGTGAGTCACTGTATATATATATATATATTATATATATATATATATATATATATATATATATATATATATATATATATATAATTAGACACGCTTCTACACATACCTACAATGCATATATGTATGTGGTCGTGTGTTAATTAATAACTAAAATGACTTTTACGCAAAAACGATAAAACTCTACGGATAAGACTTTTCTTAACTTTTCCCCTTATTTATTTATTAATCAATAGA
This sequence comes from Gonocerus acuteangulatus, assembly GCA_946811695.1. Taxonomy (NCBI): domain Eukaryota; kingdom Metazoa; phylum Arthropoda; class Insecta; order Hemiptera; family Coreidae; genus Gonocerus; species Gonocerus acuteangulatus. The sequence continues at coordinate 114,784,954 of OX328123.1, read as the reverse complement.
TGATCAGAATGTTTGTATATATTTGGGTGACATCTCAGCTCTATTCGATTAAAATATTTACCATTCTATTTGAAAATGACAAAGAGACCTATTCTATTCTATGACAGAGAGTGGAAATAGAAGTCAAACCTTTCAGTAATTGATTTTTAGCATTACATATATATTACAGATAAGCAGCAACGGTTATTTTTTATTTGAGGTATATTTCAAGGAATGAATATCTAGTTGTTTTTTGCTTCCCAAATGACATTTTGATGATAAAAATTATTTCTCATTAGAGGGAAATAAGGACCTGTTAATATCTGCTATTCCCACTATTTACAACATTTCCAATGTTTAATATAATCCCTTTCATGATAGTGTTGACTATGTTCAGATTATTGTTTATGTTGTTTACAGCTTATATTTGGACATTTCATGATAAGATGTTCAGAGCCTCTTGGTTAGCCCTCTCTGCTTAGGTAAGAGGTATGAGAAATGCGGTAAAGGTATCTGAAAGCGCCGTATCTTTTAATACTATACAAATATAAAGATGACGTTCTCCGTTGAACCTGAAATTTTTCTATACAAATTATTCCTTCTTAGGGGAAAAAATACGAATATTAAAAGAAATCAATCTTAAAATTTATAAAAAAAAAAACGTAAAAAAAAAAAAAACAGTGCGAATTGAAACAATGAATGCCATTCAAGAGAATATTCCACACACTCATCAGTCCTTCATTCTTGACCATACGTCACACTAGGGTGATAGTGTGGTCAGTACTATGCTCCAGCCACACGATTTTCCCCTTATACAAGTACCATTAAGAAATGAATTAAAGGCTTAAATTAATGAAGGACCCCGACTCCATCCCTCGGACGACGACAGTATAAGCTAAAATCTTTTGTGCAAACTCGAGTTTTGAACTCAGGTCTTCCAGCATACTAGTGGAGTGATCTACCACACGGAGAATCCTAGAATAGGCAAAGTTAATATTTTGCGACCAGAAAAATAGTATGATTTTAGGAGCCAACTGGAGAGAAAACTCAAATACAAACAATAAAAAATAGTATCATTTAGTAAGCTTTCGAATGGCTACTTCCACTTACCACGAGTTCACAACCATATTCGAGTTATTTAAGAAAATTTACGCAAGTCCAAAAACCTATAAACCAAATATTTTTTTTGAATACTTCCATAACTCCTAACATAACCAAAATTAAAATATGTATTTTAGTTTGAATGAATCTCAAACGTCTTGATCGATTTTTGACTGAATCAATCATTTCAAAGGAATTAAAGCGAAAATTAGTTAGGAAAATTAGTTAGTTTTATTCAATTTTCTCGAAAGCGATTAGAGATATCGCCTTTAAAATGGTTTTATTCGTCTCCATAGGTTTGAAAACGCATAAAATGTGAGTCGGCGTCATAAGCGGGTATCACCCCAATGGTGAGAAAGAGAATACGTGCTAATATCATTTCATAGGTTTTTTATTTATGAATACATATTTGATTATTTAGAATAATTTTTTTTAGCTTTCTTGATAATACAGCAAGACGATGGTTTGAAGAAGCGTTTAAGTTAACGTTATATTCTTAGTGAATTTCCTATTATTAAAGAAAAAAATCAAAAACTGCTGAAATACAAAATTTTTAACAAGTAAACAAATTAAGTACATTGTTATGTCAATAAAACCCAATTTAATATACAAGTTACATATCTTTATTCCTCTACTTCATTGAAGCATAGATAAATCTATTCTATGCGATACGCCTATCGTGAACGTCCGTCACTTAGAAGCTGCATAATTAAGCACATTCCACAGAATGTAGGTATGTTGTATACTCCATTCCTAATAATTTACATAAAATAATCTACATAAATAAATAATAGGATTGAGATATTATATTTCTACTGAACAGCTAAATTTGGTTTATTGGTCTTAACGAGCAATAAAGGCGCCACGTGTAAAAAGAATATTCCACAACCATCGGAAAGGAGAACCGTATACACTGACTCTATTCAGCGTCCCTAGTGGTAGAACAGCCAATGCCGGTTTGGCGCGAAATCAATTTAAACATAATATAGAGAAAATTCCAACTTCTAATTAACCTTTTTAGTGAATTTTTAAAACACATTTATTCATTGGGTAGCTATTTAGGAATTTTTAATCTTCAAGGTGGATATAATAATGTTAAATATGTTATTCACAAATTAAACTACAAGAAGAACCTATAGATCTTTACCAATTGTTAAATCTTCTTTGATTGAATCTATGTTAATTTTGGTCCAGCGCTTGCTGAATTTGAACATTAGATACAAAATCGTGTAATAAATTATTCCATTAATAAAGCTTCTGAGTTGCAGATACACCAAATCGTCATCACTGCGAACAAAATAGAACATTAAATTATCTGAAGATTGTACAAATATAATTAGACAATTAGACAATAGTTTACCCGAATTCGTAGTTTACTTCTGAAGTCATTTTTCGATTAAGAGTTTACCGAGCTTTGTACTTGCACCGTGTATTCATTCGACAAGAAGACAATACTGAGCAATAATCTGAAAGGAAAGGAAGCAATAATACGCAAGTACCACAAACGTGTCAAGACGGTGCGTCCGTAACTTATAACCGATAGACGACCCAAGTGAAAGAAGATGTCTTCAGCAGGCGACTAAAAAGTATGGTAGTAAAAAAGTATGGTAGTAATGTAACGCAGAAGCAGAAGTCCAAAAGAAGATTACAAATATTCAAAAAGCAATGGGAATGCTTAACTCAATAAGCTGGAGCAGTAATCTATATATATAAAAATCACGTGTCTGTCTGTTTGTCTGTTTTTCTGTTTGTCTGTTTGTCTGTTTGTTCCTTATACAAATCCACACCGTTTGTCTGATATTGACCAAACTTCGCACATAGATACGTCTTGATCCGGGAAATCTCGTAGTCTAGCTCAAAATCCTCTAGGATTCACAGTTCGGGAGTTACGCCTTCGAAAATGTCATTTATGAAGGAGTAAATTCTCCGAAATAGCCATTTTCTTCCAGTGTTGCAACTTCTTCAAAGAAGAACGGCAATATAGATGGAAATTAGCAAGCCAACAAAACTCTTCTTTTTTTTAAGTTTTACTTTCTTTTTGTTTTTGTTTTACTTTTTTTTAAGTTATACTTATTTTTAGAGTTCTATTTTAACTTCTTTTAAAGTTTTACCTATTCTCAAAATAGCCTTATATTCTCAGAATTTGGAGAAAAATCATATTTCTGTTTAAGAAGTATATATCAAGTAAGACAACACTGGGCTCCTAGATGTTATTCAGTTTTGCGACAGAATTAAGCTTGCAAATACATTTAAACGGTTTAAGTTTTTAACAAATCTTTTTTGAAACATTTCGTTAAAACTTTGTTCTAAAACATTTCAGTTTTAACCTTTGTTTGTTTAATTAGAAATTACAATTTAAATTACATTACGTTTGCAAACGTGTGTATCAAACTTTTTTAACTTTGAACTTTTTTAAGTTTGAACATTTTTTAAGCCTACCTTTTAGTCTTTTAAGTCTATCTTAAAGTAATAAAAAGTAAATATATCGTATAACATAAATTTATTTCTGTAGGACAACACTGGGCTTAGAAGCCATTTTTCGCTCTAAAATATTTACGTTTTAAGCTTGAACATTTTTTCTTTTTTTAGCCTTAGTGTTTATATCTAACATTCATACATCTAACTTTTTAAGTTTCATGAAACTTTTTTAAGTGTCTGTATCAAACTTTTTTAAGTTTGGTGTTTTCATTTATCTTATAACCATGTAAGTCAAGTAAGTAGAACTATAAGTTTAACTTCCATTCCCTTTGTTTACTATTTTTGTTACTATGCTATTTTATTGCTTATTAAAAACTATGCCTTTAATAATTAATTTATGCCTCCGTTTTATCACATGCATTTGCTTAGTAAAAGCTTGCAAATACATTTAAACGGTTTATGTTTTTAACAAATCTTTTTCGAAACATTTCGTTAAAACTGTGTTTTAAAACATTTCAGTTTTAACCTTTGTTTGTCTATTTTCATCTTTTAGTTATGCCATACATGGTGTTAATATAGAATATAGAAGTGTTTAATTGCTTGGAAAATTAACCAATAAGAGAATTAAAATTATGAGATGTGACAATGGTAAGGAATATTTAAATAGTATGATTTATGCTTTTACAAAGAATAAGAGTACCTAAATTAATCCATGCCCTCATATATTCACAAATTAAAGGGAACTGCTGACCAATTTTTTAGAACAATTATGAATATATGTCATTGTTTACTGGCAGAATCTATTGTTGTAAAAAAGTTTTGGCCAAAAATTGTTTGTGGAGCAACTTATTTGAAAAATCGCACTTTAGCTAAAACCATTGAGAATAAAACATCCTATAAAATATATTTGGAAAGAAACCAGATGTTTCTAAGTTACGTTTATATGGTAGTAAAGTTGTTCTTAAGAAACCAGAACAAATAACGACTTAAATGGGGTAAGAAGGTGAATATTTGCATTTTAATCCGTTATAGTGAAGCTTGGGAGTACTTTTGAATAATAAAATCATAGTCACTATGCATGTTGATGATGATTAGTTAATAGTTAGGTTAGTGGGAACTGATGAAAAATTTTAATGAAGAAAAGGAACCGGACTTGATTTGTTTTTAGATGAAAGCCTTGGATAAATACAAATGTATAGTTTTAAACAAAATAATACTTGGGATTTAGTTGAAAATAAGAAAGTTGTAAATGCAAAATGTTGACCAGTTGGACATAGAGACTGCATTCTTAAATGGTAAAATCAATTCGGAAGTGTATATTTGAGGAGATTGGTATCAAAGTTGGACAACTCCATTTTTTTTCAATTGAAAAAAATGGAGTTGTCTAACATTTGAGTCAAATGAATATATTGGAGACATGCTTAAAAACTCATTGTATAAAGAAACATTTCAGAAATATGTTAAATTTGATATTTTATATTTCATATATTGTTCATACTTCCTGCCTTAGGGAGGAACATTTTTGTCGGTTATACAATTTATAATGTAAAGTGATGTACATCTTGCTGTTTGTGTGTGTAATAAATGGATATGAAATTGACATGCTTTTATGAATCTCCCACACTTTTACTACTTTTAAATAATTTCTTATCTCAACAATTTTAATTATAAAAAGGGTCAAAAGGCACATTTAATTTTAAAAAATATGGTAGTAATACCCATTATGAATAACTTGCAGAAGGAATCAATTACATTCTCTTCTAGATTTGTACCAAAAATATTTACTTTATTATCATAAATTATTCCTCTAAGCCCTCAATCTTAGAACCTTTAAAAAAATATGTTCCATTAAGGAGAAGGCAGCAACCATGGAGTTTTATATCATTTTTATTGTTTCATAACGTTTTGTCCATCGCAAGCCTAACTTAATTTCACTTTTAATATTTAAATTTATATCATTTTGATTTGCTGTCATGGAATTGTCTTTAAAACATTTCCTTCTTATTAAAATGAATTCTTTCATTTATCCCCCCCCCCCAGGTGAATTGAATTTTCCATGCAATTTTCTATTAATCTAAATATGCCAAGCCTCTTTATTATTGACATATTTACACCCTGCAGTTTTATTACATTTTTATATCTGCTTTCTTTTGTCTAAGATATTTATATCCTCTGACTACTCCATTATTTAAATACGCTTGCAATTTGAGCGCAATATTGTTGCAAAATCAAAAAAAAAAAAAAAAAAAAAAAAAAAAAGGCCACGAGGACCCTAAGTGGCAGATACTATAGAGGAATAGGATTCATGACTGTACAGCACACTAGGGAGATAGTGTGGTGAGTACTATGCTCCAACCGCCTGATTTTCCCTTAGGCTGCTTCGACACCTCAAGCCATTAGCACCCAGGGTATCCATTGGTAAATTTATTAATGGCTGGGTTGGCCTAGGGACTGGCAGTGAAGCCAAATTCAACCCAAGAACGAAGACATTAGAAGAAAAAATCTTTATTGTTTGCTCGAGATTCGATCTCAGGTGCTCCAGTTTATTAGTCCAGTGCTCTACCACTGAGCTAACCTCGACCCCTCGCCAAATCAAATTAATCCCCCATTAATTTATTTAGTATAAGTCCTTATTGAAATTCCCAAATAGCTTTAATTCATTGTTGTCTATAGCTGCAACAAAAATATCTAAATTTGTTTTTCTTAGATAGCCCTATTTCCTATGACAAAAGGGCTATCCTTAAAGAAGAGCTCATAAACCTTAAGAATTGAAAGAGAAGCTTTAATATAACGGAAAATGTCAACAACAAAATGTGAAAGTTTATTTGGAACAAAAAGTTTTTAATACTTTCCTTTTGGCTCAATTAATATAAATCCTGCATCAATTACTTTTTCAATCATAGAAAGAAAAACCTTAGTTACAGATTATTACATGAAAAGGTATGGAACATAACATATTAATATTATAAGTAAAGATGGAATGGTTGGGATTCGGATAAATAAACCTCAATATGATTTTGTTTTAAAAAATCTATATTTCGGATGTTTTGGCTACTGATTGGTAGCCTTCGTCAGCTAAAATGACAAAAAAAGAAATTAATACAGAAACCAAAAAAAGTTTATAATTGTGATAGGTAACAGAACTAAAAATACAATTAAGATATAAAAGAACATATCGTCTTAAATTCTTAGAATGAGTAGAATGAAAAAGTAAATAGGTACAATAATTGATTTTAATAGTAATTAGTAACATTAATTGATTTTACAAAGAAATATGAGACTACATACCAATGACAAATATAGTAGCTAATAGTAACATTAATTAATTTTACAAAGAAATAAGATACTAACCTAGCTACTATATTTGTATATATATACCTCCTACTAGCTACTATATTTGTCGTTGGTATGTAGTTTCATATTTCTTTGTAAAATCAATTAATGTTACTAATTACTATTAAAATCAATTATTGTACCTATTTACTTTTTCATTCTAAGAATTTAAGACGATATGTTCTTTTATAAGTTAATTGTATTTTTAGTTCTGTTACCTATCACAATTATAAACTTTTTTTGGTTTCTGTATTAATTTCTTTTTTTGTCATTTTAGCTGACGAAGGCTACCAATCAGTAGACAAAACGTCCGAAATATAGATTTTTTAAAACAAAATCATATTGAGGTTTATTTAGCCGAATCCCAACCGTTCCATCTTTGCTTATCACCTCGACGGCTAACTATCTAATCATCATTATTAATATTATATTTAAAAAAACAAAAACAATACAAATAAAGAATAGTTTCAGTTATACTAGATTAAAACTTATAACTAAGTAAGAATGGCCTTAATTAAATGCTTCATTTTGTTGCTATTTTTTAATATATATTTATATATGGACCACACATTATTTTCTTTAAAAAATTATAAACACGTAGTTTGGTTAGGATTTTCTTTAAAGTGGTACTACAATTACATGATTCCAGTATACTTTTTAAAATAAGGTTTAATTTATTTTCCACCCCACATTCAGTGATAATTTGAAAAAACAATTTTTTAACTGAGCTCTCAACTTATAAACTTACTTTCTCATAATTTGAACAAGTGTCATATAATCATTCATTTTAATATATAATATAAAGTTTTATATCATTTTTATTGTTTCATAATGTTTTGTCCATCGCAAGCCTAACTTAATTTCACTTTTAATATTTAAATTTATATCATTTTAATTTGCTGTTATGGAATTGTCTTTAAACTATTTCCTTCTTATTAAAATGAATTCTTTCATTTATCCTCCCCCCCCCCCAGGTGAATTGAATTTTCCATGCAATTTTCTATTAATCTAAATATGCCAAGCCTCTTTATTATTGACATATTTACACCCAGCAGTTTTATTATATTTTTATATCTGCTTTCTTTTGTCTGAGATATTTATATCCTCTGACTACTCCATTATTTAAATACGCTTGCAATTTGAGCACAATATTGTTGCAAAATCAAAAAAAAAAAAAAAGAAAAAGAAAGGCCACGAGGACCCTAAGTGGCAGATACTATAGAGGAATCTGATTCATGGCTGTACAGCACACTAGGGAGATAGTGTGGTCAGTACTATGCTCCAGCCGCCTGATTTTCCCCTAGGCTGCTTCGACACCTCAAGCCATTAGCACCCAGGGTATCCATTGGTAAATTTATTAAAGGCTGGGTTGGCGTAGGGACTGCCAGTGAGGCCAAATTCAACCCAAGAACGAAGACATTAGAAGAAAAAATCTTTATTGTTTGCTCGAGATTCGATCTCAGGTGCTCCAGTTTATTAGTCCAGTGCTCTACCACTGAGCTAACCTCGACCCCTCGCCAAATCAAATTAATCCCCCTTTAATTTATTTAGTATAAGTCCTTATTGAAATTCCCAAATAGCTTTAATTCATTGTTGTCTATAGCTGCAACAAAAATATCTAAATTTGTTTTTCTTAGATACCCCTATTTCCTATGACAAAAGGGCTATCCTTAAAGAAGAGCTCATAAACCTTAAGATTTGAAAGAGAAGCTTCAATATAATGGAAAATGTCAACAACAAAATGTGAAAGTTTATTTGGAACAAAAAGTTTTTAATACTTTCCTTTTGGCTCAATTAACGTAAATCCTGCATCAATTACTTTTTCAATCATAGAAAGAAAAACCTTAGTTACAGATTATTACATGAAAAGGTATAGAACATAACATATTAATATTATATTTAAAAAAACAAAAACAATACAAATAAAGAATAGTTTCAGTTATACTAGATTAAAACTTATAACTAAGTAAGTATAACCTTAATTAAATGCTTCATTTTGTTGCTATTTTTTAATATATATTTATATATGGACCACACATTATTTTCTTTAAAAAATTATACACTGGTAGTTTGGTTAGGATTTTCTTTAAAGTGGTACTACAATTACATGATTCCAGTATACTTTTTAAAATAAGGGTTAATTTATTTTACACCCCACATTCAGTGAAAATTTGAAAAATAATTTTTTTAACTGAGCTCTCAACTTATAAACTTACTTTCTCATAATTTGAACAAGTGTCATATAATCATTCATTTTAATATATAATATAAAGTAGGAGTACCATGACATGCTGGGTAACAGGTATTTAATATGAAACATGTGTAGCATGCCACACCCGGTAACACCTATTTAATATAAAGTAGGTGTAGCATGGCACACCGGGTAACAGCTAGTATTTTAATAAAAACTAAAAAGCTAATATTACAAGGCTCTGGTAGAAAGGTTAATGCTATATGCTTTGGAAACATTGCCACTCAATTTAACCTAAGGAAAAAAATCCTTTCTCTTGAAATGAATTTCTGAAGGAGAGGACCAAGAACGTCCAAAAGTCGGAAATTAGGAGAAACATCCTAGAGGTAATGGAAGAAAGAAGACTCAGATGGTATGGCCATGTGAGACGAATGGGCGATGAGGGACTACGAAAAATAATGATGGAAGGGGAAGTGGAGGATGGAAGAAGGAGAGGAAGACCACCAGTCAGATAGAAGGATAGAGGGGGTGAGGTTATGGTTGGAAGAGAACGGACAGAGGAGGATGCGATGGAGGTGGAGGGAATGGAGAGATTTGCTGACGCAGGAAGGAAAACTTCATGATAAAGAAATTTCTAAAGAAAAAAAAAAACGAAAAAAAAACAAAAAAAAAAAAACAAAACAAAAAAAAAACGAAAATTCCAAAAGTGTTTATCTACTCCAAATGTTATAAAAATGTGTACATCTTAGTTTGTAATAATATGGAATATCTGGGGAAAAATTGAGTTATTAGTTTTCTCAACTAAACTACAACAGTTTATATGGAAGCTTATTATGCAAACCCGTAGACGATACGTTTTTTCAATCGTTCTGAATATATACAGATGTATGTGTATATAGTATCGTCGTTTAAAAGTCGGATCTTTCTAGGACTGGTTAATGGGCACATGCAAGAAGGAACATTTTACTCAGCAAGAGCAAATTAATAACCTCACTCAGATACCTGCAATTGCGTGGACCATCGTGCCCTCTTACGGGATATATATATACACACACATCTCTTTCCCTTTACATCCTTCACAAATACCCTTGGCTATCGTGAGAATTAAAATTGAACTTGATATTAGCAAATTGTAATTATGTATGCTAACAATGAAATAACATGCTATTGCATCCAAACCGGTTAGTTCTAAATTGGTTGCACACCCTGAAGCCATTGACATCATTAAGCCAAGTTTACCTGTAATTTTTCCACTACCATCTGTAGTTAAACCGATCTAGAGTAATAAGACTTAATTTGTGTTATTAATAAGACCCGGCATTAATAAGGTATGTGATTGAAAATGATTTTTTTTAAAAAGGATGAAATCGAATTACCGAGTGTCTAAAACAAGAACTAAACCACGCTTGATTGGTAAGCAAACCTCAAATTTAAATTTACAAAACTTTTCATTTTTTTCTTTTCGATCGTAAAAAAGAGTAATAACTGAAAATTAGCTTTAAATACTACTCCTGATGTTACCACAATTATGTGTTAGAACTTGTGGTGGGCTTAATATTATTCAATTTTATGATTTTTTTTATTTTTAATGCGTTTCTCCATCCAGGCGTCCTTAAAAGAATTTATTTTGAAATATTTCCACATTTTATTTCATATGGTGGCCTTCCTTATTTGAATATTTAAGATATATTGAATGCCCGAAAAATATGAATAACATTTAAAAAAATTACTTGACGGACAGCAAATATCACCAGATACAAATATCGGTAGATTTACTAGACGACAAAACCTTGGAACCCCTCAAGGGTCAGCTTGCTCTCTCTTACTCAGAAATATCATTGTAAATGATCTTTTATTCAAAATTTCAATACCAAAGACAAAAAATGTTGCTTTTGCAAATGATATTGTAATTCTTATTGAGTGAACACTTTTTCAGAAACTTCAGATAAGTGCCAAACGAATATTGATAATTGTAGAAACGTGGGCTACGAGCAATAAGCTTTCATTCAGTACATCAAAATCGACTTATATTCTATTCACTAATAGTCCGAGAGCCAGTAACCGCACGGTTCATGAAGTGTTTTATGCACCTTGAAATTTTGCTATAATGTACCTCTTGGGTAGATAAGAAGGTAAATCTGTGTTTCCTGGACATACCTTGGAACACCAGGTACTGCGCACAGGGGAAAGGCGCAAAAAAATATTTCCCAAAAATAGAGTTCTAATCAGAAGCCAACTATCTTTAATGTAAAATTAAGACAATTTTACAATGAATAATAAATATGGCAGAAACTTTTAAGGGGTATAACAAATAAAAAAAAAAAAAAAAAAAAAAAAAAAAAAAAAAAAAAAAAACTTAATTGTTTTTATTCTCATATTAAATGACTTTTATACACGCAGCCATTTAAACCGGTACAGCTGTACAAGATCATGTGAGCGGTGCTGTCATTCAATCTTACAGTTACGCACAGTGTATTGAAGTCTATCATAGGCAACATTTATTTTTATGTTTCCTGATAATTAAACCCCACAAAAGTGTCTGCTCATTTGTAATTATTTTCAAATATGTTTATTGAAGACGCTGTTTAAATCGCAGCGTGAATACAGCACTTCATTTAATATTAAAAATAAAAAGTCCGTCACGCAGGAGCTGCATAACTAAGCACTTTCCTCAGAATTTGGGTAGTGTAGGCTGCTTTCCAGAACAATTTGCTTAAAATATCCTACATAAATAAAATAAAAACATGAATAGTTCTCTTTTAAATTTGTAATGAGTAACTGATCAATTATTAATTTGCTTCCAGAGTTATGTTTACACATGGTACCTATTACACTACGTAATAAATACAAAAAACCTCATATTATCGTATTTTTATCTAACGCAGGAACAGGATACAGTCACTCTAGTGGTAGAAAGCGCTCCTTGCGGCGGCTTTGTGAACCTACGTCTGGCGGGCTTTTCTATTGAAATATATTACAAATTAAACCCCCGCTTTCCGATTGACCGATTCAGCTCATTTGTACAACACTTCTTTCTCATGAGTTACCCACGACGTATACCGCGTTTCGTTACAATACAGCAGAAATTACGACCGGTATGAGTATATTAGGAATTTGGGTCCGGAGTAAACCCCCCTTCTAATGAACCGATTTAGTTTATTTTTACAACACATTTACCTGTAGATTACCACTAATAATACCGAGTTTCATCAAAATATACCAAAAATCACGGCTGGTAGTGGCGAATTGGTATTGTGGGTCCGGAGTAACCCCCCCCCCCCCCTCCTAATGAACCGATTTAGTTTATTTTTACAACACATATTTACCTGTGGATTACCACTACGAATACCGAGTTTCGTCGAAATATACCAAAAATCACGGCTGGTAGTGGCGAATTGGTATTGTGGGTCCGGAGTAAACCCCCCCTCCTAATGAACCGATTTAGTTTATTTTTACAACACATATTTACCTGTTTATTTTTATATCTCACTTTTCTCTCTATATTACCACTACGAATACCAAGTTTCGTTGAAATATAACAAATATTACGGCTGACATAGTCAAATTAGTGTTTTGGTTCCGGCGTAAACTTCCCCTCCCGGTGGACCGATTTTGGTGGTTAACGAACTCGTTCAACCGTTAGCTAATTGAACGCTATATACCACGTTTCGTGAAGAAAAAACAAAAACTCTGGCCGCTATCGTGTTAACAGACACACACACACACATATATGTATATATATATATATATATATATATATATATATATATATATAAATTTTAACTGGGGTAATTTTTGGTGTCTACTAGGTAGGTTCGATAAAGATTCGAAGAAATTTTTCAAAAATTCCGTCATGAGTGCAACCTCAATAGCTACTTTCCTTCGGAGGAAAGTGCTAAAAGTACAATATCAAGAAACTCGAACGAGTACAAAGGCTTATTCCAATTAAAATTTGTTAACACTTTCTTACTTTGTCCTATGAGGCTCCATGCGTCTTAGCCAACATCACACCAATAACTATACAAGCAGTCCAACTCATACAGTTTTACCAACTTTGTAAAATTAAACAAAGCACGGACACCATTGAAGCAAAGACAATTAAACATCAAACACCCTTTAGCTTTAGGATCCATCAGGAATCCTAAAGCTAAATCTAAACAGCAATTTCACTGAACGAGACTATACTTTCTACACGGACGGAGTTGGGTGTGCGTTTGTAGTATACAAAAACAGAGACTTTATTGACAAACAGAAATTAAGACTCTCACCACTTTGTAGATGAACTATTTCCAATTTATCAATCCTTAGAATACACAAAAACAATACTCTTTACACCGAACATACACATACATAAAAATACAACAGAAAAGTTTCCTTAGAAAAATTAATGAATAACAGGCTTCACGATCCACTACCTGAAAACATACGACACCTAATTAGGCAACTACATGACTCTAACACCCATATACACTTACAATGGGTTAAAGCGCATGCAGGCTTAGAGGGGAATGAGGTGGCTGACCTGCTCGCTAAATCAGCTGCAGCGGATCAGCTATTACCCATCAACTACGATAAAATATCACTAATACATCTAAAATATATACTTAAAGAAAAATGTGTAGAATTGTAGCAAAAAAGAAAAGGCCGACATTAGTACACTTTTGTTGCAAACATCGATAAATCAAAAAGGTAAAAATGAAGTTTCACGCCCTCAAAACCGATTTCTTTCAAATTTTGTACAATAACGTATTTCGATGCACTAAACACGAATACGTTAAAAAAAACCTTCGCATTTAACTAGGAAAGAAGTTACTAAGCACTAAAGTTAATAGAATAATTAATAGAATTCTATTAATTTTAGCGAGTTGGATAGACTGGGGTTTTGTTATCTTCTTGAGCGAGCGTAGCGAGCGGAAATGCATAGCACATATGCCCTTAAGCGACAGGTGACGGCGGGTGAGGATGCCCTTAAAATTAAAAATATTTTTGAATAAATGGTTTCTGAACATTTCAAAAGAGAGTTCTCTGTTTCCCAATGTTACATATCTGCGCATGCCCGTGTTTACAAATACGCTGTTGACGCCTTCCTACTTGTATAACCTTCCTAACAGTGAACTTTAGTGCTTAATATTATATTCTATTAGAATTCTATTAATTTTAGCGAGTTGGATTGACTGGGGTTTTGTTATCTTCTTGAGCGAGCGGAAACGCATAGCATGTATGCCTTAAAGTCGTCATTTATGCCTTAAAGTCGTCACAAATTTAGTTGTTTACATTAGCTCTCATAACCCGCATAACAGTGAACTTTAGTGTTTAATAACTTCTTTCCTAGTTCAATGCAAAGGTTTTTTTTTTTTAACGTATTCGTGTTTAGTGCATCAAAATACGTTATTGTACAAAATTTGAAAGAAATCGGTTTTGAGGGCGTGAAACTTCATTTTTACCATCAGAAAGACTTACAAATCACTCATATAGATTGACACTGCTCTTGACAGGACACTTCCATATGTTAACACTTATGCTATTTCTATTTCCTACTTGAAAGCACCGATGAAGCTTTAAAGATATCTTTCACATGATAAAAGAAAATATTTGTAAAAAGTAATAGTTTTACCTTGTAGTCCATAGGCAGAAAAAGTTACATATGCAAGTCAGGGTTTCCTCTCAACAATGAGGCAACAGAGAACTGCAACCTCTCTAAACTTTCTACGCACGATCCTGTTGGAGCGCCAAGAGAAATTTCATTCGGGAGAGATCTGCTTAATTTTTCTTTTCATGTGCCAATTCTTTGAAAACATGTGATATCTAATTTTGACAGTAGTTAATAAATTATCAAATTATTGTTTTTTACGTACTTTGGTAAATGATACATTCGGCGTGTGCAGACACCTCGGCGAGTATTTCTGAACTAGTAGATCGAATATGTAGATAGTCAGTTCTTTGGATAAAATAAAATCGATAACATAAACTACTTTGGTGTTTAATTGGAGTTATCTGAAATCCGTGTCTATGGTTGTGGGTTCAATTCTCACCAGGGGTTATGCTATTTCTTTCGAAAGGTCCCCATCCTGAGTAGAAAAGGGTGATTCCTGCGGATTATCCGCCTAAAAAATCTGGGTTTTTTTATAAATTGGCGTTAACATATAAGATATAATTTTGGGAGACCGATGTCCTTCAGTTTTAGGGCATGTACACACCGTGCCTAAGATATAAAGTTCGATTCCCACAAGGGCTGATGGATTTTTTTCGAAAAAAGAAAATACATCAGGTTACATCATACATAGGTTAGGAAACGGTGTTACCCTATAGAAAACTCATCCCTAATATCTTTAATGTATAAGTGGACGCTAAAATTTAAATAATTCATTCCTTCATAATTATATAAAACATGTTTGACATAATTAAAATATAATGTCTAAAATAATAACATTTAATTTAAACTTTTACGCCCACTTATGCATGAAAACTATTTTTGGAACGAGTTTTCTACACGTAACCTCCCTTTTCTAGCAAGGATACGTCTCATGCATTTTATTTTTTCTAAAGAAAATCCATCGCGCCTTGAGGGAATCGATCCTACGACCTGATAAGCCTTAGCACTGGGCCAAAACACTTAATTTAATTAGGAACGTAACGAGAAAATTGCAAGTTATTGTTCTTTGTGATTAAAAATACTAAACCATCTGCAAAACGAGATTGTAAAATGAAAATGTAGACCCGGGGAGTGTTAAGGCATGCGGAAATCCGTGCCTTAGATCTTGAGTTAAATTTCCGTTAGAGGTGATAGCTTTTTTTCATACAAACAAAATACATCAGTCCTACCTGATTAGAAAAGGGTGGCAACCAGTAGAAAAACATCCTCAATATTTTTTTAAACCTTTCTGCTATCTCGGAATAAAAATAAAAATTTTAAAAATTTTATCGTCCATTTATTATTAACTAAAAATAAGGGGAAGCGCCCCAGTGTCATGACACCTTACTATACAGTTCTCAGACATAAGTTATAAAAAGATTGTTAAAATAGTGTATTTCTTATTCTTCTCCTTACATTTTAACGATAGTTCTTTTAAGAACTGGGAATCCACGGAATAATTTGAAGAGATCATGGCCGTATATAAGGGGGGGGGGGGGGGCTGAGGGGGCTGCAGCCGCCCCTTCCCGAAATTTTGTTTTGTTGAGAACATTTCATGTAAAAAACGCCTATAACAACGAAAAATATCTTCTACATTTTCCCTGGTCTACTAGGTGTCCAGAATACCTTAAAACTCACCATTTCACTCTAAAATATTTAAAATTTTCCCTACACCCCAAATGCCTAGGCGCTTCCAGCCCCCCCCCCCGAAATTATTTTCTATATACGTTAGCGGAAGAGCTTAGGAGAAAGTCAAAGATCTAATAAGAACAAGTCCAGGATCCAATACAGGTTGAGCAGAACATGTCGAATGTCACTAGCATTTCGCAACTTCCTCTTTTGGTTACTTAATCCTTTCACGGCTTACAACTTGAAATAACTCCGTCTAATAAATATTAAAGAGGCAGAATGGTTTTCGCTTTTATTGCCAAGAGATTTCAAAACCTAGGAAGGAACTCTTCGCTTTTGCGGAAATCGCACGCTTTTTTTTTTAACTTTCTATAAATTCAGTGCTCTTACTGTCGGACATTTGGTCGAGAGCCGAACTTTATGGTCTTAAGTGTGTGAAAAATATTGAAGTGTTACACACCGATTTTTCGATCGGAAAAATTTATTGTGCTTGATGGAAAGGCACCTCCGCTTGCACTTATAGATGTTTTCGGGAACATGTACCCCGTGGAGGTTGATTTGAATTGACCAGAGTGAATTTCATTCCCCTGAAGAGATGTGGAGCACAATATGGTTTTCGTTATATATTCGCGCAAATATTAAGCCGAAATATTCAACTCTTCACACAAAAAGGTACAATAATAACATTTTGGCATTTTTACCAAACAAATACCCACACTAGAAGGATCAGACTTGGAAGTTTTCTCATACTGGGAGAAAGAACCTTACATGTCTCAAGGGACATTTATCACATCTAACGTGTTAATGTTGTTCAATCTACTTGTGTTCTGTTTTTGTTTTATGTTCCAATTTCTTAATTACGGAAGAATAAGAAGAACCATTCATTTTTCCCTAGAATGAATGGTTTAGGAGATGCTGTTCTTTGTGTTGAGTGCCAATGAGGCGGAACACATCAAATAAATAAATAAATTAATTAATTACGGGTTGTGGCTTTAAGAATTTTGCATCTTCACAAGAGAAATGATTAACAAATAAATATTTATTTTATATGTCATCGTTTATACCTTTCTATTTGCCATTTTGCTTATTTTTGGTATCTTCTTGTGACAAACTGTCCTAAATTACAGGTGTTGGTGGTATCCTTGTGATGGGCTTAGGAATAATTCTCTCAGGTGTATTCATCCTCAGGGTAAAGCCGAATGCAAGGTTTGTCGCAGCCTGGATTGCCTTCACTGCTGTAGTTTATGCAATAGGTAAATTAAATCTTCATTATTATATTATGTGTTATAAAATATTTTTATTGGAGAGAAATTATTTGAGTTGACTTAAATATTTGTGTGGATGTGGTTGACAAATACAATCTTTGAAAACAATAGATCAACCTAAAGATCAATCTTATTAAAAAAAACAAAAACAAAACAGTCATTAACAAATTAATATTTATATTATTAATGTCAACAATTTTTTTTTTTTTTTTTTTTTTTTTTTTTTTTTTTTTTTTTTTTTTTTTTTTTTTTTTTTTTTTTTTTTTTGTAAAAGGTATGGGGATACTGATGTTTGTTGGCTGTCCAATGAATGATTTTGCCGGACTCCGTCGAGATCTAAGGTAACTTTCATTTTTCAATCACTAAGAATATTTGAATGCATTACAATTGAATCAAGAGCTTTATTCAATCTTCTACCTACAGTAATAAATAAATTTTACTTTTGCAATTTGTTAATAAAACTAATTACATATTTTTTAAACTGAATTCGCTGGAGATTTCATAAGTTATCCCCCAAAAAATAAACGAAAAAAACTCACACTGGACATATAAATTGGAAGTAATTTAGGAGTTAAAATAATATTCGTTCATTTTCACTAAATCAGACGCGTTTCAAGTTTCATTTTATATAACAACAATTATTAGTAAATCAATTTCTTTCGTTATTGACAAATAATTTTTATGTCCATTATTATTAACTACGAATTTTAGGATGGGTTATCTGTAGGTTACCACCCTTTTCTAGCCAGGACAGGGCTGATGCCTTTTCTTTTTTCTAAAGAAAATCCATCACCCCATAGTGGGAATCGAACCCACGACTCTTGGCACAGAGTGTTAAGTGCTCACGCCTTAACACTCACAGCCACCGGGCCTGCAAACAAATAATTAAGAATTCTGCTATTAGTTATTTGAAAAATAATGAATACATTGTTTTATTTACTTCATTTTTAAACCTTTGAGCTCCAGGGCCCCAGAGCAGAGCCATTTAAAATTTGTCTTCATTCTTGAAAGCTATAAAGCAATTTAAAATTTGTTGGTTTGTTGTTGATCAAAAATGTTGAGTGGAAAGGGTTAATTGTTATTTTTCTTTCCAGCATACTATTATTTTCTTTAATATTAGTTTTTTATTTCAGTTCAAACATTTTAAAATTTTAATGCAAATAGATGATTATTTGCACATAATTTTTTATTTATTTAAATGGTAATGTCCATTATAATTAACTCAGAATTATAGGATGGGTTATCTATAGATCACCACCCTTTTCTAGCCAGGATAGGGCTGATGCCTTTTCTTTTTTCAAGAAAACGCCACCACCCCTAGTGAGAATCGAAACCACGATCCTTAGCACTGAATGTTAAGTGCTCATGCCACCGGGCCTTTTTTTTTTATTTTTTTTTTTAATTCCAAAAATGTCTTAAAAGAATTAATTCAATTAAAATAAATGTTTCTTTGAAAATTAATTGTGACTTTGAATCAATCCTAAAGGATTCATCTATATTGGCCAAAATCATTATTAATCCAAGGAGAGTTATTGTGTAAAAACAAAGTTGACATGATAAGGAAGCTGTCACCAAATATGGTCAGCTATCAGTTGGACATCATTGTTTTTTCATTCATAGGATTTATTTGATTGTAATGGATGGATGGGTTATACATTTTGATAGAATAAATCCATTGGATAGGTATTTATGTACGTAACGGAAAATTTCAGACCCGTGCGAAACCCCTGTTTTGCTTAAGCATAAGTGATACTTTTATTGTTGTATATAATTTTATTTCTTCGTTCTAAGAAGAGTTTTACCATTTCATTTCCTAAAGATCGATTCAAATTAAAATATCATTTATGATTTCTAGAATATTGGATTAAACATTAAATTCAGCAATTACCGTCCTACAGAGTACAAATATATGATTCAGAGTTAATGTAGTACTGACATAATGATAGATTCTATGAATAACTAGTATATCTCTAGTAGTTCATTAGAACAAGAATAAAGACTATACATTCTATAAATCACTAAAGGAATTATACCTTTTTCGAATGGCTGATTCCAATGTGAACTGCTTCTGATATATGATTCAGATGTTTCTGATGACATTAGGCATTAACTCTCAATCACCTATTTATTTTATACTTTATAACCTTTAAAAGTTGTAACCACGAACGTCAGAAAATTTAAACAGAGATGTAATTATTATTATTTATTATATTATTTTACGGCGCTACAACCCGATGTCGAGTCTTGGCCTCCTCCAACAGCTTCCTCCAATTGTCTCTATCCTGTGCTGAAGCCATCCAATTTCTGACCCCCAGGATAGACCTAGCATCCTCTGCCACACGGTCACACCATCTCAATCTTGGTCTTCCTCTTCTTCGGCTCCCGTAGAGAGGTTCAGTGAGGAGTTTCTTCGGAATGTCCCCCTCGACCATTCTTGCTACGTGTCCAGCCCATCTTAGTCTACTCATTTTCATTAACTGGACTATGTCTGGCTCCCCGAACAGTTCATACAGCTCTTGGTTAGTTCGACGCCTCCATTGTCCAGCTACTTGTCTGCCTCCATATAGTCTCCTCAGAATCTTTCTCTCAAACACCATGAGATCGTGCTCACAGGATTGAGAGGTTGTCCAAGACTCAGAGCCATACAGAAGGACTGGCCGAATAAGAGTTTTATACAAGTGGAGCTTAGTCTTTCTGGATAGGGCATGGCTCGAAAACTGTTTCCTTACGCTGAAATAGCACCGGTTGGCTACTAATATCCTTTGCTTTATTTCCATATCTGGTTTATTCTGGCTTGTCACAAGCGACCCGAGATAGGTGAATTCAGCCACTTTCGAGAAGCTATATTGCCCCATCTGTACAACTTCTCCCGGCCTAGGATCCTCCTCTGTAACCAGGTACTTCGTCTTTTCTGCGTTCACTTCAAGGCCAAGTTTCCTCGCAGGGCCAACCAGAGCGAGAAATGCTTCGGTGACATCCTTCAGAGAGCGCCCAATGATGTCTACGTCATCCGCATAGGCCAGAAGTTGTACGAGCCTACCAAAGATTGTACCTCCGACCTGTATCCGTGCCTTCCTAACTGCATATTCCAGCGCCAAGTTGAAAAGGAGACAAGCCAGTGCATCTCCCTGACGTAGTCCTTTCCCGGCAATGAACTCACTGGATCTGCTCCCGTTCACTAGCACCATACATCTCACGTCTTTCATCGTCAATTCAACTAGACGTATGAGATCCTGAGGGACATTGAGCTCACTTAGTGCCATATAGAGTTCTTGTCGGTTTATACTATCATAGGCAGCTTTGAAGTCGACAAAGAGGTGATGTGTCCTAATATTATATTCACGACCTCTCTCAAGAATCGTCCTTAGGCTGAAAATCTGGTCAGTTGTGGACTTGCCCCTTCTAAAACCACACTGATAAGGGCCTAACTCCCTCTCTGCATAAGGCAAAAGGCGCTGGAAAACAATATTAGAGAGGATCTTATAGCCACTAGCAAGCAGGGATATTCCTCGGTAGTTACTACATAGCAACTTGTCCCCCTTTTTATATATTATTTATATTTGTACTAATTTTATCAATATTTTCACTTTAAAAATAGTTTTAATTTTTTTTTTTCAGTATGTCAAAATTTGAACCAGTTTGTGAAAATCAGTGCATTTGTGATCACTATAAATTTAACCCCGTTTGTGGACATGATGGTAGGACATACTTCTCGGCATGTCATGCAGGCTGTACAAATATGACAATAGTTGATGGAACCGTTGTTGAGGTATATATGGATGTTTTTATTAGTATTTTATGCTTATAACATTATTATATTATATTTGAATGATCCACTTGTTTTGTTTTATTTGTGTTTAAGGGCACAAAACTTCAAGGCTATCATTGCCAGAGCTTTCATTTATCCTATACTTTATATGTATTGCGTGTTGTAGTGAGGTGTCAAATAAATTATCTGATATAGTCACCTTCTTTATTCATCTGCCAGATACGTTTCATTCATTATTTTGCACCTCTTCAAGTGCTTATCTTGTAGAGTGGTTCTCAGCTTCAAGAAACTTTATATTTGATACATCGATGAGTGATCAAGTTCATAAATGATTAATGTTTACACCCACTGTTTTTTTTAATTTTTTTTATGACGCATTTGCTTCATGGCCATCAGTGCTGAGCAGGGTTTTTTCAGGGAGTCCATCGCTGAAAAAAATCAACCTGCTATAAGCGAGGCTTGAACTCACATGAGGATCCAGTATGCAAGACAATAGACTAATCAGTTTCCTTTAGATATTTTTTTATCAAAAGCATTTTCCCCACTTATTTCTAACTTCCAAGCTCAATAAAAATGTATAATACAGCCTGGGTGTATAGAAGGGGGGGGCTGCAGCCTCCCAAAATTTTGACTTGATCGGTAAAATGTGTCATAAACCCCTTAAAAATAAATTAAATAAGATCAGCTAAAATAAAAAATCATTTTATTTTAGGTGTAATAGCGTTTTAGTTGTCATAAACTATTCCAAGTTCTAGATTGTTAGTATTCTATAACCCGGAAACAGTCACAGCCCCCCCTCGAAATTATTTCCTATATACGCTCATGCAATACATCTAGTATTTGAATAATAACAATTTTGAATATCACGAATAATAAAATATTGTGTCCTCTAAAGACTTTGAATATAACCTAGGTAGTATATCAGTAAAATAAACAACATTAAACTTTTCAGGGGGGGGGGGGGTAGTGCCTTAGATTCATAAGAAGGAGATGGTGGGTTCGATCCCCACCTGAGGTAGGAATTTTCTCATCCCACGGCTCGTTGGGAAAATTCCTCGCTGCACTCTGGATGTTCGCGCTAATGGCCTAGATGTTGAAGCACCGAAAAAAAAAAAAAAATTAAACTTTGCAACCTACTTCTAAAAGTGAAGCAATTGAAGTCTGATATATAATCATTTATTTCTTTTTGTTAGTATGCCTTTAATGATGCCATCTGTCGGCTATTTTTACAAAGTTTGAACACTTTATTTATGGAAATGTACAACAATTCTCATTGCTTAGTACAAATCCACAAAATCTTGAATTATACCTACCACTTTCATAATCAACCTCATAATTTTAAGTTCAGTTTCGAATTCAAAATTTAGCTATGAAACAGAGTAGGGCAAACTGTGATTAATTTTGTAACTAATGACAAATGATTAAATGAGTAATCGGGATGTGACTAACGATTGATGATTGATCAATCATATTTCTCCATGACTAATGACTAACTACTTCTATATCAATGATTAAAAGAGGCTTTGACTAATGATTAATGACTAATTTTATGCATATTGATGATTAAAGACTAAAAAACTAGATTTTTGTTTAACTTTATAAAATTTTGAAATAATTATTGTAAAAAGGGGAGGACTGATACTCAAAATGGCCCTCATTCCTGAACAAGTCTATATTTTGATTAGTCTGTTCAAAAGATAAAACAGAACTGCTTCATGAAGGAATTCAAATTTCAAATGTATACGTGTAAGCAAGTTGATATTAGCCTAATATCGAAAATATTTACGCTAGTCATGTCAATCCTTACTACAGACTGTCAATGATTGACGACTAATGATAAATTGATGAATAATTTCACGTATAATTAATGCTTAATATTACCTATGACTTATAATTTACGAGAATAATTTAATTGTGACTATTCCTGATAATATTTCATTCAATGATTGATTAGTCATAAGTAATCAATTTTAATCATAAGTTAATCAATTTTTCAATCGTTTAGTTGGTTTGTGCCCTACTCTGTAATGAAAGCAGAGAGCTTACAAATTTTTGTTATATTTGGAAAGTTTCCATTATGAAATAGGCTTTGTAATAAGGTTTTACAAAATGCAGTGTTTTAAGAGGTTTTCTTTTATTTTAGTATTCTGATTGTCTTTGCATGGAAGGTCCTAATCCAACAGCTTCTGTTGGCTACTGTGGTTTGGACTGCGGGAACTTTACATGGTATATTCTACTCTTCTCATTATTTGTGTTCATCCATTCTACCTCAGAAGTTGGCTCGATGCTTCTCATACTTAGATGTGTGGATCCTACAGACAAAGCCATGGCTCTTGGCCTAATACAATTTGCTATAGGTTTATTTGGTAAGTTTGAACTTTTGACATCTCTTTATAGACATGCCCTGCTAAGATTAAACTGAACAGTTTTTTTAAAGAATGAATGGTTTTTGTGAGATTGTTTGGAATATGAAACAAGAATGTGCTAAATTGCCTAAAGAACGTAAAGATTTGAGATCGGAAGTATGAATAATAGGGACAAGAATCAATTGTGAGACATGAACATTATTACAAAGATTCATATTTCAATTGAAATGAAACTATATAAGACAAGTTAATAAACTAAGCCTGTTATTAAAGCTTGGAGATTATTTTTTTATGGCGCATTTCCATCTATGCCAAAAGTACTGGTCTATAAGGTTGCCAACCTTCCCAAACACTTGGGATCAACAGGAGTTAGTGTATTTCCTTGTTACCACTTGTCATGAATTAAACACATTAAAATATACTGTAGCAGCATTACATTTCATTATATGTCATAACACCATCCCAACCTCTTCTCAACAGTCAGTGACTAAAAATGACTGCACAAACATTTTTGAACAAAAATGTATTTATATTTCAAAGAATTTAATCTTTATTTGCTTTTTAATTCCTCTAAGGAAAATTATTGAAATAACATTGTTCTGTCAGCATTGGAAAAATTGAAGGAATTATAATAAAATAATAATTTTGCATTAATGATTTGATGTATATTTCAGGAAATGTGCCATGTCCAATTGTTTATGGTGCAGTTGTAGATTCTGCATGTTTAATATGGGAGACAACCTGTGGGAAACAGGGCGCCTGCAAACTATATGATGAGAACTTCTTTAGAATGTTTTATCACGGTAAGATATGGAGTTTTTATTTTAAATATTAGTTTTTTTATTGTTTTTTAATTGCCATTTCAGCGTGGTTCCTTCCCCCCCCCCCCCCCCCCCCCCAACATAGAGAGGAAACCCGCTTATAACGTAGACCTCATGACGCAATCCAGAAGTACTGGCTAGAAAATTTTATGCTTCAGAACCCATAGATCTCGAAAATAACACTGGTTCAAATTTGTGTGTGTGTGTGTGTGTGTGTGTGTGCGTGCGTGCGTGTGTGTGTGTGTGTGTGTGTGTATATATATATATATATATATATATATATATATATATATATATATATATATATATATATATTGGTCTGTTCGCTCTCTCCCAGGCTCAAAAAGATCCGATTTTGATGAAATTTGGTACAAAGCTCTTTTGTCAGATTTGAAAGGTCTAGTTCGTTAACCAGCAGAATCTTTCCACCACAACATAGTTTTTGGAGCGAAATTCGTGCAAATCAAATCGTAACGCTTATATTTTTAGTAATATGATTGCAGGTACTCTTTTTATAGGTTTCATAACATAGGAAAACGAATGAAACCATATTTAAGGCAATATCTGTAGCCATTTTTGAGAAAAGTGGAACAAAATGTTTTTGTAACTCATTTTCGGTTTGAGTACTTAGAATCATGGGATTCAATTGAAATATTTTCAGCCCCTTTGAAGTTCATTTAAAGTTGTTTAAATTTTGGTTACATTAGGAGTTGAGGAATTATTTGAAAAAAAAAAAAAATGTATTAAAAGTTATGAAATGTTTTGGGATCTTTGTATATATTTTTGTAAATATCTTAAAAACGATTTGGAAATTGAGGTAAGAGGAAGGAGACCGTTTGAAAGCTTACTAAATTCTCCACAAAAATAAGTGTTTAAAACATCGAAAATGTTGTGTTTTTTTTTTAACGGGTTTCTGTTTTTCTTTAACCCTCTTTTTAAATAGTTGTTAGATGTTACCAATAACTGCTTTGATTCCTTTACTAATGGCACAAGGGGGGTCTCCCCTTGGTCTAGTGTCTAACGCTTTAGATTCAAATGGGGGAGATGGTGGGTTTGATTCCCACCGGCAGAATTTTCTCATCTCTCGGCTCGGGAAAATTCCTGGCTGCACCCTGGATGTTTGGCGCTAATGACCTAGACGTCGATGCGCCGTAAAAAAAAATAAACAAAAAAAAAACTAATGGCACTAGGGATATTAAGGAAGCATGCTAAGATGACGCAGTACCTGTGGGTCGGACTTTTCACGTGTATGGTGAGAAATGTGTCTTTATCTGAGCTTTGCCTCATTAAAACACCATTTATCCTAAAACACCATTCGCTAGCAATAATACAGCATAGTAAATTTTTTTTTAGTAGAATATTCTTAAAAAATATCTCTATGTAAAGTTTGAAAAAATATCTTTAATATGATGTCTTAAAGTTTTAAAATTTCATTAACCCTCATTTGCCTCGACAGTGACTTGAGGCATCTGAGGGTTATGGTCACCAGAATAGATGTTACAGTTGAGTCCGAATCAGTTAATTGATTGACTAAAATTAAACTACTTTAGTATCACGTTGACTAGTTACCCTTATTCTACCAGAAAATACCTTGTTTCAAGTAATTAAGGAAGATTTGAATATTATAGGAAATTTGGTGAAAGTCTTACTCCTGGTGACACTAATCTGTGGAAAGAAACCAAACGACTGACAACAGAAAACGGACATATAGTTACTCATTGACCAGACAGGGAGTGCTAACACAGATGAAGAGAAATCTCAATCATTGGCCAACAATTTTCACAGACAATTCATGAATGATACTAAAACCAACAGAGACCTAGACGTAACCGTAAATACCTACTTACAAGCAGAAATTACGACAGTTGAAAAATCCATAGACTTCATTAATCCTTTCGAAGTAAATATGATCATCAGGAAACTTCCAAACAAGAAATCTCCTAGGGATTATCTGATATCCAACGTTGTCCTTAAAAAAAAAAAAAAAAAAAAAAAAAAAAAAAAAAAAAAAAAACCTCACAGAACAGTATCGCACTCATGACAAGCATATTTAATGCATGTTTGAGATCGGGTTACTTCTCAAAAATGTGGAAAAATGCTATTGTGATAGACTTTCACAAGCCTGAAAAACCAAAGGAAGATCCCGATAGCTATCGTAAAATAAGCCTTCTAAATACAATGGTTAAAGTCTTCGAAAAATATAATGAGAAGAGACTCCTTCGGTACTTAGAGGAAAACAACATTATTCCCCTACATCAATTTGAATTCGAACCTCACCACTCAGCTGTCCACCAAATACAGAGAGTAGCTGAATTAATTCTGAAAGGGTTGGATTACAAAAAGTATTTAACAGCTGTTTTCTTAGATGTAACGGCAGCATTCGACAGAGTGTGGCACAAGGGTCTTCTTTAGAAACTCAAAAAAACTTGACTACCATACTATCTTGCGAATATCATTTCTTCATTCCTCGATGAAAGAACATTGCAAGTACGAGTGAAAAACAGTGTGAGCCGAAAAGTAAGCATCTCTGCTGGTGTAGCAAAAGGAGCAGTACTGAGCCCTTTACTGTTTAACTTTTATTTTCAAGACATCCCTGAGTCTCAAACTGCCAGGGTCACTCTGTTTGCAGATGACACCATTATCATGAGTCAAGGAGATGATGTTCCATGAACCATCCCAGACCTACAATCATAATTGGACAGCATTACATCGTGGTTTGAAAAGGTGAAACTCCGTCTCAATCCATTGAAGATTGACGCTAAGATTTTCGCGCTGAGGCACTTCAATGGCAGATAGTGCCTCTTCTCCTTGCTTGCGGATTGCACAGGCCTGAGTTCCTTAGACTCCTAGGTACCAAAGTGTACGCTACCTTGGCATTCCATTCGACACTAGACTGACCTGAAGAATCATACACGACTAAGACTGCTATACCCACTTATAAACAAAAAAACACCACTTGGGCACAAATGCGCAGTTCTATTGAATAAAACCCTATTACTACCATTACAAACTTATGCATGCCCAGTTTGGTACAGTCCAGTAACACCAACAGACGAAGACATTCATTCTTCAAATTATTATAAAAGCACCTTTTTATATATGAAAACAAAAATTAACCAAGAGCTCGAGGTTGTCCACTCCGCAGAGCACATTGAAAAACTCACCCGAAGGTACTATGAAACCTTACCTATGAACCTTCTACTCCCAGCAATAGAAAGAGCAAGCTACTTTCAACTTGGAGAGAGGATTGTAACACGATTAAAGCCAAGATCTTATCAAGACTTCTTTCATTTGCAATAATTTATCCTGTTGTTTTCATATTCAAAAATTTTCTGTTTATTTTTTTATTTATTAATTAACTATTTTTAGTTTTATTTATTTTGTTTTGGCGCTAATGGCCACGATTTGTCGAAGCGCCGTAAAAAAAGAAGAAAAAAAAAATTATTTTGTTAATGTATATATATTTTTTTCTCCCTTAACCATTTGTAAACAATACATTTATGCATGGGTTCAAATAAATATTGACTGTTTTTGTTGAAGTAATTAAGGAAGAAAAAATCAAAACATTTCTCAAAGAGTAATATTGCAATGAGTATTAAGACAAAGCATGGAGGAACTCTGTGAAACACATACTTAAAATAAAAACATGTCAATTTGAAGGACTTAATGTAATATCTTTATTTCAGGGACTACAGGAGCAATCCTTCTTTGTGCATTCCTGGTCGACGTCATTGTCTGGTACAAAGCTGGAAGTATAAACTTTGTCGATGAACAGGTTACTGTTCAAGAAGAAGAATTGAATCCTTTCACTGGAAGGTCAAGATCAGAGACGAGTGTATGACCAACAATCGTGGAGTTTGAGACTCCACAGAGCTAAGTATCTTCTGCTTCGAGCAGTTAGCTTACAATGAAGAAGAAATGAATAGGACTTCTAGTGAGTAAAGACAAGCATTTTGCTGAAGGCTAGATGTTAAATCGTCTAATATTAATTGCTGCCATTTTTTTGTTTATCTCTAAAAAGTTTGAGGCTATTCACGGTCAGCCTTTTAATGCTAAAGTACTGCTTAGAAATATATGATCAAAGAAGCAAGTTTCACTTGTAGAACGATTGTAAATTTGAATAATTTTTATTAATTATTTTTATTTGTTAAATGTTTATGTAAAAGTAATTTAGTGCGATATGATGAGATAGAGTTTTGTTACCTTATTAAATAAGTTTAAGAAGTTTAGATTTATTAAGACTGTTTCTCTTATTTTTAAACATTTTAATAGCTTATGACATTGATACAAATTTTATTTTTTGTATTTATTACTTTTCGAACGAAGCTCAAAACTAACATATTAAAGACTTGGACTTTATAAAAGCCTTAAAACAACTGCTTCTACCTCTGAGAAACGGATAGCTTAGTCATAAGATATATCTTTTAATATATTACGTAATTGTGTTTCAAATATATATTATTGATATACTTTAAATGTTGATTAGTTAAAAGATGTATAAAAATGTTTATAACTAGTGAATAGAAATAAGTATTTGTTATACTTACAACGAGTATGTTTGGACATACACTTGTGGGCCAAATATTTATCTACGAAATCTCTTAGAATATTTAATGTAAATAATTGATATTCATGTAGATAAACCTATAAAGAGATATAAATAAAATATAGCAACTATTTTATATAACTGTAAATAAATGTTTGTATGTATATGTTGAATAACACAAATATAAGAGAACACATATTGTTTTCAAAAGATATTTTGTATAAGTAATAGTCATTATTATTATTATTTTTTTTTTTTTTTTACCTTTTTTATAAGCAATTTGTAGATTAAGTTATTACTCAAATTCTTCAATTCAGCTTCTCCTGCATTTGGCCCTCACTAAAAAAAAAAAGAAGAAACATTGAGACTATAATTAAAAAAAAGAAAGTGATTTATAAAATGGCAAAACATCAATAATTTTTTTATTTTATTATCATTTTAAACTCATTCATTTATACAGACGACAGAATGTCTGAAATGAATAATTTTATTTGTACCAATGATTTATTAAAACAGCTCAAGATAAAAATAAAACCTTATGTGAAGGAGAGCCGAGCCTTCACCTTCAAATTCCACATCAAATAAGAGTTTACACAAGAATGCTCTCAACATTTTAAAAAATGTTTAAGGTCCTTTACAGGTGCATTTATAACATAAAACAGACCAAGCTGTTTTAATAAACTTATAAAACAAATGCATTTTTTTTTATTTTTATCTTTCTGTCCAAATGCATTTACAAGTATTGAGATTTTGCACGGCATCCATAATTCTAGAGCTGCATCCTAATAAATTGCATGGTTTAAACTAGAATAAATCATTCAAATTGATCATAGATAGATTTAGTGTTCAATTTTTCTTCCTTAAAACACACAATTTTAAATACTAAGAATATTATTCTTTTTGCATTTTGAATATGATATGGTTTATGTGCTCTCATAGAAGACATCTTGTATTAGATGAAAAACAAGGTTGTCTATTAACTGGTTCCAATTGTCAGTAATTCTGTAATGCATTATATTATAACTTTCTTAAAAGCTGTTTCAGTTGAAGTTCTTATAAACGTCCACATTTTGTCTTCCTGCTTATCTTACATATTCGATCAAAAATTCTGCCCCCTTCTCAAAAAGCATATCCTTGATGCATTCTGAACACCCTATTTTTTTATTTATTTTTTCTTATTTTTTATTTTTTTTTTTTTACGGCGCATCGACATCTAGGCCCAAAATCCAGGGTGCTGCGAGGAATTTTCCCAACAAGCTGTGAGATGAGAAACTTTCTGCCGCCGGTGGGACTCGAACCTACCATCTCCAGCATATGAATGTAAAGTGTTAGCCACTAGACCACGGGGAGACCCCACTGAACACCCTATTATATGTAAAAATACCTAGCTTCATCATTTGGTGCTAGTTTATTATTACATGCTCTGTGTCTTCCTTTCAGTTTATGTGTAATATTGAAATCCTTATGTATGCGGGACATTTTAATAATCATCTAGTTTTCTGTTTTTTTTTTTATTGAGTAAAAAACATTATTTTATTTTAATTTTAACATCCATTTATTATTAACTCAGAATTTTTGGACGGTTTATCTATAGGTCTTCAAATATTTTACAAATTAATATTTATTTAAATTTTAACTTCTATTTATTATTGACAATGAATAATTAATATTTCTACCTAAGTTTTCCTAATGTGATTAATTTTATTTGTTGACTTTGAGCAATGTCACTGTTTTACATTATGTCAATGCAAAATGGTAATATAAGCTCTTATAAATATGAGAAAGATAATCATTCATTCCTCAATTAATTTAACATTTTTGTTAATAAATAATAAATTCAAAAAGGATTGTAAATTATTAGATACCATAAATACTAAACATTATACACCAGACAGGACCAAATACAGACCCATTAGTAAGCTGTCAGAAATGTCAAAAGTTATTGACAAGATAATGAATTCAATATTAGTGGATTTCCAAATGTTCATAACAGAATAATTGAAAATTAATATGGCTTTACGCCACAGAGATCAACATTATATGCATTGTTATATATAAATAATACTAATTCGGGTATCATTGAATGGCAAATCTAATATATTAATTAAAAGGCGCATTTGACAAGGCTTGATGGCCTTCAATGTAAAAGAATTTAAAATTGTACAATTGTCCAAAAAATGTGTATAAAATAATTTACAATTTCATACTGGATCGATATATTACCTTACAAAGTTTTTTTTTTTTTTGTATTATCCAACACCCATCCATGGTCGTCCAACCTCCTAATAGCAATTGACAATGTCATCATTCGGGTGGCTGAGATCTGTGCAGCCCCTCAGGTGGTTTTTATCCAATCTTCCAAGCTTGCATAGTGGACAGGTGTCGTCATCTGCAAGGCCGATGAGGTGTAAGTGAGCTCTCTCGAATTTTTTCAAAACTGGCCCCATCGTGGAAAGATTCTTCCATTTCTTGCCAGTGCTTAAGGCGTCAAGGTTTCTTTTTGTTATGTTATTGAATTTGGTGTCAATATGGTTTTTGGCTCTGTTCAGGGAGAGTGACACAACAGGTTGATCCAGTTCTGCTCCCTGCTTGGCTTTGGCATCAGATTTTTTGTTCCCATGGATTCCTACATGGCTAGGCACCCATTGCAGAAAGACGACCTGTCGAAATAAGTTCCGCTAGTTTTTCTCTAGGTATTCATGCAGTCAGTAAGTCCGTTGCTTCCCAGTGCTGTTAACGCTGCCTGAGAGTAAACAAGGAAGACTGCTCTTCCTGGGACCAGTTACCATACAAAGAAAAATTTATATCTGCACCAAACCTATTACTATTGGTACACCACGAGGATATAGTTTGACAACTTTGCCACCAGTCATCGAAAAGAAGAAAGAACTTTCTGCTTTACATTTTAATTGTTTATTATAATAGCCTCTGATTCTGATCTTATTATGTTTATTTATTTTAAATGTTTTCATTTATTTAAAATAATCTGTCTTTTATATATATATATATATATATATATATATGTGTGTGTGTGTGTGTGAAATATTAATTAATCACCACAAGATTGTATGTTCTACTTTATTCATCTTGCTTTTCAAAAAACAAACATGTATACTTCATAGTCTATTTATTGTAAGTGTGTGAAAAGAAAAAAAAAAAAAATTATTAAGCCGTATCAACCCTGAGTAGTTTTTGTATACAGAGCTTATGGGTGATTAAATGTTAGATCTTGAAATAGATCTGTTGGGGCTGTGAATAATTGTTCATGCCATTTATTTTATGAAACCTTATGTTGAAAAATAATAATTCCAGGATTCAGCTTATTGAGGCTTGAACTTCACTTAGCATTGAACAAGTTCAGTGTTTATTAATTGACTGGCATGCAGCAATAAGGAGGCATCTCCCTTTTTTGGGATTTTTATGCCAGAACATTATCATAGATTTAAAAACTATGCCTATCTTCTGGCACAAAAAGGAAGCAGCTCTGGTCACTTCAATAGTGTATCCATAGCAACTAAACCGATGTGAGAGGTCCACTATTTACTTTCCATCTGCGTACAGCAAACCACAGCTCTTAAAAACTGAGAAATACAATGACTTAATGAGCCTCGCACACAAATATGTCGGACTAAATGAGATGCCATTCTACAATCCATTAAAATGTGTAGCATCTTCAGCTACACTGACAATGATGATTTGATAGAAACAGAGTCAGAATAAGAATGAATTTTGCATTAATTGATTAATTTGTTGTGTTTTGCATTCTTTTTTTGTATTTTCACATGAGCTTCCAAAATTGAAAATGTGAATACAAGTAAATTTTGTTAATTTTCGTTGAAAAATCCTTAAATTTTGAGTTATTTGTAGAACTGGCACAATAAGGAGGCAGCTCCAAACCTGCCACTACCACCATGGGCGTATATAATGGGGAGCTGCAGCCCCCCCCCCTCCCGAAATTTTGATTTGATCGGTAAAAATTTTATAAAACCCTTAAAAATAAATTAAATAAGATCATTTAGTTCATAAAACATATTCTATTTTGGGTGAAATAACGTTTAAGTTGGCTAAAACTCTTCCAAGATCTAAATTGTTAGTATTCCAAACACCGGAAATGGTCTCAGCCCCTCCCGAAATTTTCCCAGCCCCCTCCGAAATTATTTTCTATATACGCCCATGACTACCACTCTAAAAAAGGTAGGATAGAGTCATAATGGACTTTCTTTAATTTTCCAACAATGTGATAAATGGAGCTGCCTCCTTATTGCTGCACGTTCGTCAATTACATTTCAGGTTGTTCTTGTGTTGTTATTTATACATAGTCTTTATAGGGAAGTGCTAATCATGTCTATTATTTTTAGATTTGTTAAGTTTCTATTACTCAGTTGGCCTTTTATTTGTTCAGAGGATGATATATTTACTGTGACAAACACGTAGAAGTAAACTTTGGATTGCTATCCTATAAAAATTGTTTGAATGAAACCAAACAATGTCCTAATGCTTTATGAATAATAGCTCTAATTTATTTTAACGAAGAAGTGTTTTATCAATTTTTTACAATAATTATGTTCGTCTTTTGACTCATTTAAAATTTTTGGAGAGTTTAGCAACTACAGAAATGTCTACATTTTAATAGATTTGTTATCTTCTGGAAAGAGCTAATTATCTCCAAAATTAATTGTTTATAAATGACAGAGACAAAGCAAAGAGATCATTTCTCTTATGAATATAACCACATTCTTTTTGTATGAACAGAGAAAGTCTATTAATATATTATGTATTGTGAAAGTAATAAAGCTGGAGTATTTTGTTGTTTTTTTTTTTTTTTTTTTTTTTTTTTTTTTTTTTTTTTTTTTTTTTTTTTTTTTTTTTTTTTTACTGATTATAGTCTACATTAGTTAGATTTTTATTGTACTCACATGAAAGTTCCTGATAATAATTTGATTAAAAAAAACTGCAATAAGGTGCCAAATGTAGGATGTTTTCTGCAGTAAGTAATGTACTAATTGTTTCTGTGAAAAATGTTATTGAAATTTACAATTTTATATGATGTGAACAATTTATTGTTATAGTTTGCTTCATTGAATTCCACTGATGATGTGTTCTATTAAATTTTGGCATTGTTGTAAGAATATATAATTTTTTTTAATAGTCTTGTTAGGATTGATTTACAAAACAAGCTCTCATTTTATGAGATTATGTAATGCCAAAAGTCATGGAATGATCTAGACATTATGCATGTTCAGTTAAACTTTCTTATAGTATGGTGAACATTTCATTAGAAAATACATACTTGATAAAAAGAATGTTATTTTTAATTAACCTTTAAGTACTGACGTATGGTCCCTGGGACCTTATGGTAGCCATTTCTAGAAATCCCCCCTAGTAGTTCCCTTTTGATTGCACACATTCAATGAATATATAATTTATTTCAAATTTAAGTAAACAAAAGGTCCCAGGGACTATACCTCAGTACTTAAAGGTTAAGAAAACGCCATTGTAAAAATAGATAACTTTCTGCCTCAATCCAAGACAGGAAGAAATTTACTTTTGCAATACTCTCATCAATAACAAACTTTAAAGACTTTATTGTAAATATTGACCTTCTCTAACAGACCCCATTAATTGAATTATATTTTTGTATAAAATGATCTAGTAAGGAGGTTGTGCAGGAAACAATATTTTTTAGACTGTAGTTGTGAATATATTTTGAATTCTACTTTATAGATGTATGCAGTACTGGTGCATATTTGATAATGTGTATATTTTATTGTACATTTCCACATTCAAAATTAAACAAATTCATGTAAAATAAAATTAACCTATTTACATTTAATTGTTAATTATAGACAAGTTTTAAAATGCTTCTCCTCATTACACCTAAGAAATTCTCGATATTACTGCCACAGATTGTTGACCTCAAAATTTGCTATCTCAACAAGCTCTTTCCATGTGGTCCATAACAGTGGATCAGCCCACCCAATTAGTAATAAGTGCCCCAACTCCGATTTCCGTAAAACTTCACATACTGATTCATTTCGACCTAAATAAGAATAAAAATGTGAAAAAAAAGGTAAAACTGAAGGAGAGTGTCCTCAGCACAGATTTTTTTCAAATGACTTCACTATAACATATTTTGATGCACTAAACTCGAATCCATTAAAAAACAAGTCACTCTCAACTAGGAAAAAAGTTATTAAGGACAGAAGTTGAAAGGTTATGCAGGTTATGACTTTTTTAAACAAATTAACACAGGAATCGAAGCCTTTTATTTTTTTTTAAAGAAAGGCCGCCGCCCCTAGTGGGAATCGAACCCATGGCCCTTGACACTGAGTGTTAAGTGCTCACGCCTTAACACTCACGGTCACCGGGCCTCTGCCAAAATGTAATAAAATAAAAATATTTATAGTTAAAAAATATAAAATATATTAGTTAAATTAATTTAAATTTAAAAATATGGGTTATGGTATATGAATCTTTGGAGCTCAGTGTCTTAACAAACTCAGACTAATTTAGTTATGATTTTTTATCAATGTATTGCAAAATGAAATATGAATGTAAACTGTCATGAAGAAAAATAAAATTATAAAGTCAAAACAATTTACCATACTTACGCAGATCAAGCTTGCAAACAATGCCGTAGTTTGACAATGAGGTCCAGCAAAATACTTTAAAAAAAAAAACTGGATTCTTCACAAAACATAAGAAATTCACTGAAGAGTTTTCGCATCAGTGCCAGTCCAATGACCACTTGCTGGTCCCACACAGGGAGTCAGACTAAAACAAGATGTTTCCTATTCAGAGGCTAGATGAAGAAGAAGGATAAGAGACAGAACTTTTTTGGTGGTTCATATCCATCACCGTCTTTTATACAAAAAAAAAAAAAACATAACTGTTTTTCTTTAAAAAATACATTTTCCAACGGAACAGTTTTATATATACATATATATATATATATATATATATATATATATATATATATATATATATATACATTTTCTTTAAAAATAAAATGTTTACTTTTAAATTGATAAGTTCAAATACA
The DNA here is from genome assembly GCA_946811695.1 of Gonocerus acuteangulatus. NCBI lineage: Eukaryota > Metazoa > Arthropoda > Insecta > Hemiptera > Coreidae > Gonocerus > Gonocerus acuteangulatus. The sequence goes on along the minus strand of OX328123.1, from coordinate 114,748,862 downwards.
GTTTTAAGATTCAATTTTGATTTATTTGTTCATGCCCCATTATTTTGATATCCCGGAACCTAATTTAACATAGTGCCAGAATTGAAAAATATATATGATGAAATTTTATAACTATAACTCTATATATATATATATATATATATCTATATATATATATATATATATATATATATATATATATATATATATATATATATATGTATGTATATTCACACATATAAAATGCATGGGCTTATGTAGAAAATAGTTTCGGGAGGGTTTAGGAGAATTTCGGGGGGGGGGGCTGAGAACATTTGGGGGGTATGGAATAATCTAGAACTTTGAATAGTTAGCCAATTAAAATGCTATTACACCCAATAAAACATATTTTTTCTGAACTAAGTGATCTTATTTAATTTATTTTTAAGATTTCTATGATATATTTTTACCGATTTTTGATACATGATACATTTTTTGGGGGGGGGGGGCTTTAGCCCCCTCAGCCCCCCCCCCCCCCCCCCTATAACCTCTCATGATAACATGTTAATAACAGATATTGACAGTTTTCAACTGAATGTATGTTGCCACGTAGAGCCTGTGATGTTTCTGTTGTAAAGTAAAAAAGGGCTAGAACCTCACAGACCTAGTCCCCCGTTAGTCTAGAGCATTCCCATGGCTCAGATATACTACGTCCTCTGTTTCTGTCCCATGTATTATGATTTCATTATGGGTAGAGGCTGAGCACTCACAAGCGGCACTGAGAGCTCCCCCTTCTACGTTCCTAGAGTTGTACTACAGATGACGTCAAGTCTTTGGGAGCTGACCGCATTTTTGGCAAGTATAATTTTAGCGCTTTTTAAAGGGAAGGAACTATTTACGTTCCACACATGAAAGAATTAAAAAAAAAGGTAAATGTGAAGGAGCGCGGTCTCCACACCGATCCTTCTGAAATGTTGCACTATAACGTATTTTGATGCACTAAACACGAATCCGTTAAAAAAAAAAGGCTCGCTTTTCACTAGGAAAGAAGTTATGAAACACTAAAGTTCACTGTTGTGCGGGTTCTGAAAGGTAATGTAACCTACTATGTTTGTCAACATGCGTATGCGCGGGTATGGAAAAGTTCGTAATAAGGATTTCTAATATAAATTTACTATCAATATTTATCAATTTATCTCCAGTTAGTTATTCAAAAATATTTTTTTTAAATAATAAACCATTCTTTAAATTTTTGTTAAAATTTTAAGAAGATATCAAAACTCTAGTCAATCCAGCTCGCTAAAATTATTAGAATTCTATTAATTTTAGCGAGTTGGATTGGCTAGGGGTTTAGATATCTTCTTGAGCGAGCGGAGCGAGCGGAAACGCATAGCACGTAAGGGACAATTTACGACCAAGTCAGCTACCACAAGGTGAGTCTAAATTTCAATTACACTTCGTCATTAAGGACTATTGCGCATGCGCGTGTTTACAAATACGCTGTTACCCCGTCTTTTATAACCTCCATAACAGTGAACTTTAGTGCTTAATAACTTCTTTCCTAGTGAAAAGCGAGCTTTTTTTTTAACGGATTCGTGTTTAGTGCATCAAAATACTTAATAGTGCAACATTTCAAAAGGATCGGTGTGGAGACCGCGCTCCTTCACATTTACCAAAAAAAATGTTTTAACCCTTCATCAATCCTACCTAGTTGATATTGACAATGACCCCCATTAAAATTTATATATATATGTGTGTGTGTGTGTTATTGCGATTTCAGCCAGGTTTTGTTTTTTTGTCACAAAACTTAGCATATATTATTCTTCTAGCAAACGCTTAAACGATGTCCTTAACCAACAAAATCGGCTCTTCTGGAAGGTGGTTTACTCCTGACCCAATTTACTAATATCAGCCGCTACGAAACTTGGTATTCGTTGAGGTCATCTGAAGAGAAAAATGTAAAAATACACTATATCGGTTCAACTGAAAGGATGATGTCCCCGATTCCACAAGCGAAGCGACTGGGGTAGCTGCTGAAAACTGTAAAAAGAAGAATGGTTTAAGGCGAGGAACTTGGGCTTCAGGATTCTAAAATCCCTTTATAAACAGCCATACTTTTCATTTATTCATGGACAGAAGAAATACTTTCCATAAAATATTGCTAAAAACATTTAAGAATGAGTAATAAAACGACAGTGGATTGGAATAATTACCTAGAAGAAGTTTATGTATGGAAAATGGTAAAATCAAGTCCTGTCATAGGAGGATCTGATAAAATTGTGGAAATAGATCCCCCCCCCCCGAAATAATTTTCTATATAAGCCAATGCTGGTAACCAAGTACGTAGTCGGTGTCAACATTGAAGAGGACAACTTCAAAAACAAAAGTATTTTTCTCTACTCATGAAAAAATTTTAGATTCAAAAAGATACTTTTCCGATTGTCTACAACGTTTATACCTACTACTGATATGATTACGGGTATACTTTCTACCTTTTTGGCAGAGCAGTGACAAAAAACGTCCGAGTCACAGGAACTGCGTCATTTTATCCCGTTTCCTTTCATATCTCTAAAGTCATAAGTAAAGGAATAGAGGAATTTATTGATAAATTTTATTTATTTAAATTTTAACGTCCATTTATTATTAACTACGAATTTTAGGACGGGTTATCTATAGGTTACCACCCTTTTCTAGCCAGGATAGGGGTGATGCCTTTTATTTTTTCGAAAGAAAAGCCACCGCCCCTAGTGGGAATCGAACCCACGACCTTTGGCACGGAGTGTTAAGAGCTCACGCCTTAACCCTCACGGCTACCGGGTCTCCTGATAAATTATACAATTATCCTTCGGCCTCTATGGGCATTAGCGCCAGACCCAAATTTTCAAAAGGGCGAAATTCTATAACAAAGTAGATAAGTAAGACAATTAAAACTTTTATTCGACACAATAAGATTTCAAATTCAATAAAATTTGATAAATTTTATTGAATGTGAAATCTTATTGTGTCGAATAAAAGTTTGGTACTTACGTATTAGCGTCAAAGCAGGTTAAAGAGGCGGGTCTCGTTCAGAGATCTGGATCATGGATAACGCATTTCTATTGGTCAATCACTATCAGAGATATCATCTATTGTGTTTATAGTAACAATCTTGTTCCCTTTGTCTTTTGACGCAATTCATTTGTGCTTTATTTACCCACGCAATTGTTGTGGTTTTTTTTTGTTACGCGATTTCAGTTTCTGTGCGAGATAGCGACATCAGAATAGCTAGGATGAAAGCTACTGTTTCGAAGCGATGCTAAATTGTTTATCAGTCCATTATCCAGCGAAAAACCATCCTTGATCTATATTATCAACGAGTTGGATTGACTAGAGTTTAGATATAACCTTGAGCGAGCGGAAACGCATAGCCATTATGGTATTAATATAAGTGCTACGCGTCTTCGCTAGCTAAAGGTTATATCATAACTCTAGGTAACCTAGATCGTTGATAATCCCGTCGCCATATTGGTGAAAACTGATTTGACTCCTTGATCCAGATCTCTTACCCGGTGTAGATCCAGTTCTCTGAGACCCGACTCTTTAACCTGCTTTGACGCTAATACGTAAGTACCAAAAGTTTTAATTGTCTTACTTATCTACTTTGTTATAGAATTTCGCCCTTTTGAAAATTTGGGTCTGGCGCTAATGCCCATAGAGGCCGAAGGAAGTATCGTAGAACAAAAATATATTTATATAAAATGACTGGTTACTGTAAAGTACATGATGTGTTTTAAGTTCCATTTTTTTTATTCCCTATAATATACTTTGATAATATATTAAATTGGCCTAAAATAGTTAGTTACTCAATAGTAATAAGAAACACTTGGTAAAGCATCATAAAATATTTGGGGTGCGATATGACACGTCAACTCTAATGACAATGTTCAATAATTACAAAAGTTGCCTTATAGCAATTTTAAGAAATGTTATGGCAAGAAGTGTATCTATAATTTTTTGCGAAAGAAATCCATTTTGATCTATCGATGCTAGATCTTCTTTGTATATTGTTTTGTTACCTCCTACTTTGGTTACATGACTTTTAAACTTCAAAGTATTTCTTATCATAACTGCTCAAGAATTTGATAAAAAAGAGTATTCTACATGTGATCTATTTTGTTCTTAGTGTATTATGATTTAAAATTACTCATATATTTACAGGAATGATGTAGTGACTGTATTTATTTTTCTTATTTTTAATTTGCCATTAGTATAATGGTGTTTCTATGGCGAAAGTAAATAATTAATCACTGCTCATATTCTTTTGCATTACTTCAACCCTTTATAAATGTATGGTTTTATGCTAAACAGGTGTACAAGACCTAAATTTCTGTTCTACATCCCATTGCTGCTTTGCATATTATATTGTGAATGGTTTACTTATGGATCATATAATTGGCCAGAACTGAATTGTGGATTGGTGAGGAATTTTCACAAGATTTTGTTTGTAGCAGATCCTCAAATACTCGGCGAAGAAACTGAATCCTTTTTTTCTAGAGTAGACTGTGATAGGTAATGTAATATGAATTAATATATATGAAATTTATGTGCAGCTATCCTTGTCATATTTTCTACTACTAACAACTATATAAATATACATCAAATAAAATAATATATAATATAATAAAATATAAATAGTCTATAGAGAACGTATGTATATTCTGTTTAAGGTTCTTCGCTAAGAATTTTGTAATTATATATATATATATATATACATATATATATATATATATATATATATATATACATACATACATACATACATACATACATACATACATACATACATACATACATACATACATACACACACACACACACACACACACACACACACACACACACACACACACACACACACACACACATACATACATACATACATGCACACACACATAAATATACACACAATGGGAGCTATACTAATAAAATTTGAGTAAATAATGAGTACTGAGTCTTCCCAGTGGCTAAGGTCTTAGATTCTCATGCTACTAAACTAATAACACACCTAGTTAATAAACTGGGAATAAAATGCATAGATAAAAATATTGCAAAAATAACTGAGAAACATTACTATTTATGAAATATTTCCATGCATATTTTAAACTTTATTCTTCAGGAAATATGTTAGATTTAAAGGATCTAATAACTTGACCTCAACGTCATATACAGGTGATTGAAACTTCTCATTACTGGACTAATTGGGCTGTGATATAAATATAAATGTTTAGTGGGATATTTATTTTTATTTTAACGCCCATTTATAAATAATATAATTTTTTAGAATTTGCTATCTTCAGGTCACCACCCTTTTCTAGACAGAAGAAAGCTAAGGAATTTTTTCCGTTTTCTTTTTTTTTTTGTCCTTTGCTAAGCCATTCCATAGCGGGAATCGAGTGCACAAGCTTAGGCTTACAAGTTGATTCCTAGAAAAAAAATGTTGAAATTTTGAAGTTAATAGGAATTTATAGAAAATGATAAAATATAGAATTGATGTTGGTGAATGCGAAGTTATACAATAATATGAAAAATCATATACCTTTAACTGTTAATTTCTAATTTATATTTATAAGAGCATGTTAACAATTTTATATAAGTGTTAATAAATAATGATTCATTTTATTTTTAGGTTTTTAAGGAGAACATTCCATAATGCCATGAACTATGTGCGACCTGATCTCATTATTTTCCTTGGTGATCTCATGGACGAAGGAAGTGTAGCAAGTAATGAACAATATGATAGATATTACAGAAGATTCAGAGATATTTTCAAACTTGATACCATTCCACCACATAAGGTTATTTTCTTCGAATTACTTGTATTTTAATTGATATATACGTGACAATACTAGTGCAAGAACTAGAACAATTTTGGGCGTGTTTGTTTTTAGAAAATCTTTCTGCCTGGTGACAATGATATCGGAGGAGAAAATGAGGAAGTGACTGAATTCAAAATAAAACGTTTTCAGGACCATTTCCCATCATCAAATGTTATTTCATTTAAAAATATGACATTTTTTCATGTAAGTTATCATTTTGCTTACCATACAAAGAAATAAATGAATCAATTCTTGCAGAAAGTGGCAGGAGTTGTTCACAAAAAATTGTTAAAATTATTAGTTTGTATTGGCAACGTTTTGAACCTATTCAGGTTCATCATCAGGCATCTTATATTGAGTTGTGTTAAAGTCTATTTTGCTTTTAAATTTAATTTTGTCCGTAAATATTAAATTTTGAGAGTGAACCTTAGATTCTAGTAAAACCCTTCATGATGTTTATTTAAGATGCCTGATGATGAACCTGAATAGTTTCAAAAGTGCGCCAATATAAACTAATAACTTTAGCAATTTTTCTTGAACACTTTCTTCAAGAATCCATTGATCCTTGAACATCCTCTTTCAACTTACATAAATGAATCGATATTATATGTTTAGATAAGTAATATTAATTTCCATAATATTAGCACATATCAAAAGTCCTTCCTCAGCAGGCCGGTTTAACCCACACCCACACATTCTTTGACACTGAGGTTGAAGATGTTATAAATATGTTAATATTTTAAATTTACCTTTTCTAAATTATAAATAGTTTGCCTTAAGTTTTGTATATTAAGTATATAAAATAATATTGCCTTCTTATGAATGATTTTTTTTTTTTTTTTTTTCTTAATTCTATTTTCCTCTGAATTGAGAACGTTTTCATTTTGAGTTTGAAAATTTTACTTTATTGTGACTTTAGCTTTTAATGATTTTTTTAATTTTTTAGATTAACAGCCTCACAAAGGAGATCCCTCCAGTGAATGTGCAAAATGACACAAGCTCGAGGATCCTCATTTCACACGTTCCTCTTCTTGGGATCTGGAGCACATTTGGAACGCAGGTATACAACTACAACATGTGCAATCAGATATTATATCCTCTTTCAGTTTCGTCTAACCTAAGAGATATTACCAGTGGTGTAAATTAATCTCCATGAAGATTTAATAGAGCCCTAGGTTAAAATTTTCTTATTGGTTACAGGGATTTTGTTATCTCGAAGCAATTAATGCGAGAATTGTGGGCTCCAGTTTCTTAATCCTATTTGTCACATTAATTTAATATACATAAATGCCTATGTTTTGAGTTTAGAGGTTCCAAGAAGCAACTGCAGCTTGTGCTCAAAGCCACTATAGTGGCTGTGTGGGGGGGATCCATTTGGCTCCAAGCCAGTATAGTGCTCTAGGGGCAATACATGCGTGCTCTAAGCCAGTATAGTGCTCTAGTGGCAATCCATGTGTGCTTTAAGCCAGTATAGTGCTCTAGGGGCAATACATGTGTGCTCTAAGCCAGTATAGTGCTCTAGGGGCAATACATGTGTGCTCTAAGCCAGTATAGTGCTCTAGTGGCAATCCATGTGTGCTTTAAGCCAGTATAGTGCTCCAGTGGCAATCCATATGTGCTTTAAGCCAGTATAGTGCTCTAGTGGTAATCCATGTGTGCTTTAAGGCAGTATAGTGCTCTAGTGGTAATCCATGTGTGCTTTAAGGCAGTATAGTGCTCTAGGGGCAATACATGTGTGCTCTAAGCCAGTATAATGCTCTGAGCGTGAGCTAGTTTGCTTCAAGACAGTATAGTGGCGCAATGCATCTGTGTGGACTCCGAGTCAATCTAGTGGCTTGGATTGGTAGACTCTTTGCAATGTATTATTTTCTTAACCAAGGTGCTTTGTTCTACTTAACGTCACTTCTTCCTCTACTGAAATATTATTTCATACCTGATGCTGGTTCACATCAAAGACTAGTTTCTAATTAATATTTTGGATTAATAGAAGTGTCTTGCTATCCACTCATTAATTTTCAAGTTCAAAAGGCCAAAAAAAAAAGAAATTTTTTGTAGGTACTCTCGGAACTAATTTGGGAAATGGTAAATCAACTTTGTATAAATCATCAGAATCCACTAGTACACAAATCCAGACCCCAATAAAGTTTATAAAATGACAGCTTTTGTATGAAATAGATGAGACTCGTTTAAGAGATTGTTTTGTGGTTAAAAAAAAAGTCCGACTCGCAGGAACTGCATCATCTTAGCGCGGTTCCGTTCATATCCCTTTTGGCATTTGAAAAGCTTAGAATAGAAATAGATAATATTTGGTTCAGACTTTGTTCAAAGGGGTTTATGACTTTACCTGGTTGGGGCCGCCAGACCCCAGAATCCTCTTCTAGAGATACCTATTTCATACGTTGAATGCATTGAAAAATATCAACATTTTTCACATTTCAACATTTTTCACATTTTCTTGTGTTCTTCTACTATAGTAATAATTCTACAAATAAAATCAATTAAAAAATAAAATAAAAACTCAACAGCATAAAGGCAATTGAAAATATTCAAAAGACGTCATCGAATCTCTTTCTCTTGGCAAGCTATATTTCTAAAAATGAATTGTTTTTCTTATTTTACTTAATCTGTTTTATTGTAAAAAACATTATCCAACTATAAGCAATTAAAAAAAAACAAGGAATAAAAACAGACAAAAAGAACCGTTCGAATAAACGAAATCAATTACTTCAAAGTTTAAGCACTTATTTCTCCGATTGACATCGCTTATTCAAAACTTTCTTCAGAACCTTTTTTGTAGACCATTTACTAAGCTTTCGAATGGTAACCTTCCGCTTCCCTAATTTTCAACCGTTTTCGAGATATTAATGAAAGTATACAAAGTTCCCAAAATTTTTCATTATTTCTAGCAACAGAAAATTGGTCTCATTTTACCTATCCTGTTTTACACACAAATACATTTTCCTAACATAAGAAATTACAAAAATAAAAAGCAATAAAAAACTAAGGGAAAGAGACAAAAATTACAAAAAGAACGACAAAAACCCGTTCATAAGAACTAAACAGACGTATTTGAAGTTTTAAGCACATATTTCTTCGATTGACATCACCTAATCAAAAATTGTTTCAGAGTCTTTTTTGTAGAGAATTTAGAAAGCTTTCAAATAGTTTCTATCCACTTATCAAAATTTCCCAACCGTGTTCGAGATATTAATGAAAGTACACGAAGTTCCCAAAATTTTTCATGTCTGTTCATAAAATTTATTATTCTAACCCTACCTTAACTCCAAACGTAACCAAAAGTTTAACATATTAGTTTTGATGAAATCCGAACATGCAGAAAATGTTTCAACTGAATCCCATGATTTTTTCCGTGCGACATTCGCTCCAAAAACCGTGTTATATAAGTATTTTTATTGTTGTTTTTAAAGGTCAGTTGAAGTGTCTTTACTGTTCTTAGTAAGTAACTATGAGGTCTTCTAAGTAATGAACTTGGACATTTCTTTCTTGTATTGGCAAATATTTTTGGATGAAAATATGGTACATTTAATAAACCAACTCATTCTACTTTTTTGGAGTGTAGACTGGTAAGGCGTTTTTGGGGGGTTTTAGGAGGGGATATTTTTGAGGAAGGGAGTATTTCTTTGTGGGGGCAGGAACTTGGCCTCTATTTCACATTTATGTTTTTTGGGGGATATATTAATCCTGACAAATCTTCTCTTAAGTCCAGATAAAAAAAATAGACTTTTGATTTTAAACATCAAATCCACCCTTTACACATTTTCTGTCTGTTAGTATGTCCAACAAAATGTTGTCTGCTATAGCCTCTGCCATGGATAATGGTAAACCTTTGACATTTCTTAAGTATTTCTACGTAATTTTGACTTCAAGCATAGTTTTGAGATGAAAGTAAAATGTTGAATAGAACAAAATTTATGAATGCTTCTATAAGTTGACTGAGTATGGGAAAACTTATGAGTGGTTGTACACTGTGAATAGGGAGGGGATAGATATCCCCCCTCCTACTGCCTATTCTGAAGTTTCCAGCTGGCTACAGCCTTGTTACAAATTACCTCATCTCTCTGCCATGGAATTAATAGAAATTTGCAGAAGACAAGAAACAGAGAAAGTGTGATTTCTACTTCTTGAAGCACTTTATACCGATCTGTTAACGAATGTTTTTAATAAACAAGTCAGTCAAAGTTCCCGCATTTTCTTTTTGCACATATCAACCTTGGATACATCAGCCGGTTGACTAAAAATGAAATATAAACTGCTGAGAACCATATGCACAGGGGAGTAGGCTGTCCTCAAGCCAGCCTACACAAGGGATGCCTTCATGCTGGAAATTCAAACTGATAAATAGAATCACCTTCTTATAATAATTTTCATTTTATTTTTTAGGCCATAGAACAGCTAAAGCCACTATTTGTTTTTAGTGCTCATGACCATAAATTAATGCATTTTGTTACCGCAATCAACTCGTCAAGAAGGGAAATTGTCGAGACCCCTGAAGGAGATAAAGGATGGCGATATAACCTTTTTAATAGTAGAAGAACAAATGAAATTGTAGTACCAACTAGCTCCTATCGAATGGGTACTGCCAATGTAGGCTATGGAGTTGCACTTTTAAGTGAGTTATACAATATATTACACATGATGAATTTCAAGTTTTTTTAAATTTAAATATCCATTTATTTAAATATATCCATTTATTATTTTCAAGCCTGGATAGGACTGATGCCTTTTATTTTTCCCAAAGAAAAGCCACCACCTCTGGTGGGAATCAAACCCACGACCCTTGGCACGGAGTGTTAAGTGCTCATGCCGTAACACTCACGGCCACCGGGCCTCCTCAAGTTATTTACTTATCATGACTTTCTTTCTTTGAATTCAAATATTTTTTCTATACGTATATATTCCTTGTCTAATATCAATATTTGTCTGAATAGTATTTTGAAATATTGAACAAAATTATAACATTTTAACTTTTATAGAAAGCCTTTCAATATGTTGTATGTTCAAAAACACAGTGAATAATGTTTATTAGAAAACGTTATTAATTGGATAGAATTTGATGTAATCTCAATCCTAGTTCTATCCTCAATATGTTTTATTTTAATAATGTGTAAATATTATTACTACTTTTGACATTATTTATTTCACTTTTTTGGTTAATTTCCTTTTATTTTGAAAACAAAAATGAATTGTAAAAAAAAAAAAGAAAAAAGAAAATAGAGTTCCAGGCCTATTATTCGGTGAAACATGCATAATAAACGTCTTACAGAGACTAGTATTGAGAAATATGGAATTGCATTGAAATTTTATGAGACTTTATAAAGCTTTTTACTAGTTTAAATAAGTTTTGCATTAAATTTGTGCAGGTGTGAAAGGCGATACATTGTGCTTCTTCATGCTATGGTCTCCAAAGAGGCTGTTTCATCTTTTGATTTATCTCATTGTCTTCAGCTCTATGTGTTTATGTGGCTTCATTTGCCTTCTAATCACATCCTGGCAGAGGAGATTGAGGAAAAGATCAATGAACTATTCAAGACTATTTACTGAACTTTGATGTTCATATCTTACTCTAGAAGGTAATTTAAGACACACTTTTTGTCCAGAACTAATAGTAATATTTCCATAGTGCAGATCTTGCTAAACTAAGCATATTCCTTTAAGAGGTTGATAATGGCTGTAAACACTAGATAGAAGGTTTCACTCAATGCACATTTTCTTGACATGCATATATTTAAAATAACAAAATGATAATCATAACATAAGTGAAAAAAACACTAATAATAAAACCAAAAGTGTAATTCATGACATTTTACCAAAAGAATATCAATAAGTAAGGAATAGATCTCATGCAAATAATAAAAACCATGGATACATCGTCCCTACCATGTCAAACTATCAATTATGGAAAATCTCATTTTTCAGATTCGAGACTTTGCTCTTGGATTGAAGATGACATGGCTTGTCGCAACTCTAACCCCTTTAGAATAGCCTTTAATGCCTTAAATAAAGTATCGAATAAGATCATTCTTCAATATATTACTTTGACAATGGCTGGAATACGTTAGTTCTCTAGTTTACTCCGATTTGCATATTCGATAGTTTGATATGCCCATCGAAAATACTAATACCCATGGACAATTCTAAGGAACCCTTTTAGATGGGCCTGAAATTTCTGTAGTTGCTACACTGCCTCTTATCAATTTTTCATTGATATTGATCGAATGAACTGTAGACTTGTTAATCTCAAAAAAATGGCTCACTAATGCAGAGCTTTCACCTGTTTCAATAAGCCTGTTGGCTTATTGAGAACTTTAATTTTCTCAATAAGAGTTAGTGCTTTTAAAATAGTGGCCGTGAGTGCTAAGGCGTATGCACTCCGTGTCAAGGGTCGTGGGTTCGATTCCCACTAGGGGTGGTTTTCTCTATACTAGAAATAATGCATGTCCTACAAATATAATTTATAATAATTGTTAATAAAATTAAATATTTTTATGATGATTATTTATATTTGTTACTATCTCTCCTTATGTATATGATTTAGGTTGTTTGAATTCAACTTTAATATGACCAAATAGTGAAGAATATGCTCCTAGTCATCAAAAACTGAAGAACAGACTGTATTATTGTAATGATAAAAGACTAAAAACCATTACTCTTTCGAATTCATTAATTTCATAACTTTATTTGTTTAACCATAAAAATAATAAATCAAACATATGTTTTTGTTTTTTTATTTATCTATTATTTTAGAATTCATATTGGTAATATGTTGATTTATTATCTTAAGATAAGAACTCTTATTAATTAAGAAGTACTCTGTGTAAAAGAATCCTTTTTTTTTCTTTCTGTACTTAATTTGAAGTTTTATTCAATAATTTAATTTGAAAGATAATTATTATTTTCTAAATATTTGATATTTAAAATTACTTTGATAGTCCTCAGTAAATGTATTATCTATTTTAGTAATGTCAAAAAGTGGTTAAAAATGAACACCACTGTGATTTTGTTTTGGTCCTTCAAAAAATTTATCTTAAGCAATCTTTCCAACCTTAATATATTAATTAAATTAAATATATTGAAAATTGTGTGTTTTGACACAAAAAAATATGTTTGCTAACAGAAATTGTAAAAGCTCTTTCCAATTAAGTGCATCTCGTCCATTTTATATTATCTGTTTTTTTTTCTTAGGGAAGAAAGATGATTGATTAATTAAATTAAATTAAATTAATGTTCAAAAATTCTTTCTTTTTTCGTTTATCAGGAATATCTGGGTTACTCAGTGTAGGATATCAAAATGATATTTTAATTTTCTAATCTTCATTTTTTAGAAAAATTTACTCACCATCCTCTGGGATTTGAATCCAGATCCTTTTGTTTTACACTCAGGAGCCTAGTAAAGAGTTTATTAATAATAAGTTTGGTACTTAATATTATTATTCATGAATGAAGCTTATTTTTTTATTTTTTATCTTTCCCTCCACAATATTTAATGTTTAACCTTTTTAAGTACACAACAATGGGAAGATTCACAGACAGATGGGAGTGTGGCTTGGATCATCTGATAAATCACTTCTGCGCTGATTTTCTAGTTTTTATTACTGCTTTCTTCAAATTTTATCTTGTGTTTATTGAATTAGTTCTTAACCCTTAATTAGTGGCATGCTTTTTCTTCCATAACTAATGGTGTCGGAGCCCCAATGAAACAAACTTTAAATTGATTTTTTTGGGGTAAAGTAATTATAATAAATAATAATAAACAATGATATTTATTGAAATACAAAGATTTCAAAGGGCAAAGGTCGAATAAACAAATACATTGGGTCAATATATTTATTAAGGATTAAAACTAAAGAAAAATGTATGTTTTATGTATACATATTTATATGTTTCATTTATTATACATATCCCAGCAACTTGCAGGAACCTCTACGCTAAGGTGTTCAAAGATTGTTAGCCATTTAGGGTCTCTTAATGGGAAAATCAGTTTGACCTAAAATGTTTTATGTGTTCAAAATAGATAACTTCTAGGCATTCCTACAAGAGCTGTCAAATGGATTGATGTGAGCCGGGAGACGCCTGGCGTACATTAGATCTCTCAGCACATTCCTTACTGCCGAGCTATTATTGAAGTTTTGCACGAATAGACGGAAATTGTGAAAGACATAGTAAATGCATAGGGCTCGGCTACCCCTGAGCCAAAATACACATAATGAGATAGCAGAACTTAGGCCAATGTAGTGGCTATGCACATTTAAAATATTAATGAATAGCTGTTTTAAGTAAGATATAAAAGTTTGTTACTTTCTTGGAAAGAGTTTTAATACTATTAAGTTTTATATAGGGTCGATCAGAAAGTTCGTGATGTTATTTGATCTAATAAAATATCATTTTTTTCAATCAATTTCTTTCACGGAATAAAACTAAACTGTACTGAAGCATTCTTTAAGACCCGCTTCTTATTATTTGCAAACAAGTTGAACTAAGGATAATGTAGAGGATTAAGAAGACGTGCCAGCAAAACAACCAGACGGACTTTCTGATGGAACCAATAGATATAACTGTTCTTATAACTTTGTCAGATCTCATTATATTTTAACACAAAAATGTCATCTGGCTGAAGCGAAACTATCGTTGTTTATCGATAAAGATATTTATCAAATTTACACCCTACCCTAAGGTAATCAGTGAGTGCCTTGATTCTTTTAGTGTAATAGACATTTTATACATATATTTTTAGGAATCTATAATCAAAATTTTAAAATGGACTTATCTATTTTACTAAACAGCCAACTTATTTTTATTCCATGTTATCATTTGTTCTTTTTTCATGAAAATGTTATATTTTATTTCTCTTTAAAAATGTTATCTGCACAGTGGAAATAAATTACCTTTATAAAAAGTGCTATTCATTTTTTCATTTGCTTCCTTTATTCATTACCACTATGAAACTCAACAGGACAGGGTGTGCCTTGGCTTCTCTATCAGTCTTCTGTTGTACCGTTCTACCTATTGCCTTTAATCTCACCTCCATCCTTCATAGATAGTCCAGTCCTGGATCAACAATTTTTAATCGCCCCCACCTTCTGGCCTCCTAAATATCTGTGTTGAATAGTGTCATAATTTCTGGTTTTTGGCATTGTACATGACTAGCCAATTAATTCAATTATCCCTGATCAACTTTGCTCTCTTATTAATATAACTCTTTTTGTTCAATATTAGTTATTTTTTCCCCTAGGCTTGCCTAAAGCAGGAGGGTTCAAAACCATTTCTTAGGGAAACGCTCTGGAGCATTTGAGTTTTTTTTTTTATAGTCCTGCTTTGGTATTCCTGGAGATTGGTTATGATAACGCCTCTGCACCTGTTGCTAAAGACCAAAACCAAAATAGAAAATACCAGGGTCATCCCCCCCCCAAAAAAAAAACATTATCCCACTGTAACCTGTATCTGTTCAGGACTTCAGTGCTAAAACATTCTCCCTATACTATGCCATGTAAATATATTTTGTCTTATTATCATTGATGATTAGCCCCATCTTTCCAATCCTACCTACCAGGGACACAAAGCATGAGAATTTTGATGAATAACTGCTTTAATTTCCATCCAAGGGCTAGAGCAAGGGAATCATGCGTTCGCATACGTATACTTATCTCTTCTCTCCTCCAATCACTGTTGTTCCTTCATTTGTAAACAAAAATAATAAAAGTCTGTCCTGCAATAGCTGCATGTACCAAGCACATTCCTCAGTTTAGCTCTTTTTTTAATTTAACTGTTGACTTAATTTTTGAAATAATAGTAATAAGGTGGCCAAGGCGTGAGCACAACACTCTGTCAAAGGTCGTGGGTTCGATTCCCAATATGGTGTGGTGGCTTTTCTTTAGGAAAAAGAAATAGCATCTGGCTAGAAAAGGGCGGTAACCTATAGATAACCCGTCCCAAAATTCTTAGTTTATAATAATGGTCGTTAAAATTTAAATAAATAGTAATAAATACTTACTTCTTCTTTAGCTGGTTTCAAAAATGCATGTTACCCAATAATTATGAATGCTACAAAAATTAAATTACATCAGCAAGGGGCACACTAATAATTTTGTTGTTGGATTGAGGGGTTTGAGGTGTATCACCACTCAAATTTCTTATTTTCATAATAGATTTCTGTCATTAATTTTCGTTATTACACAGCACGTTTTGTTGCAATACGTCAATTATTTGGGTCTAGAGTAAACCCTTCTCCTGCAGGACCGATTTTGCTGGTTAATGAACTCGTATAATCCTTTGTTATAAGACTTCTATTTACCAAGGGTTTTTTTGGCAAAATAACAAAAGTTGTGCTTGCTGTGGCGTCGATTGACGCATGCGTATATTTATATATGTACATAGAGAGAGAGAGAGAATATTTTAACCTGGGAGATTACCCTTCAGAATATTCTTAACAATTAATTCTATTGAGCTCTCTGCCATGCTGGAGGTTCTTTTTATTTTTTTTATAAATTAAATGAATTAAGTCTTTTGAACTGCTCATATTGTGTTCTGTAAAAATCTTGCTTTAGACTTATTCATCAAAGGCACTAAAAGAAAATAGATATTTCAAAATATATATATTTTCTTAACAGGTTGTAATAATGTATATAAATCCATAAATTATAAACAGAAGTAAAAAATATCACATTTGTTTTTAAATATCACTGTTAACTAACAAATAAGTTTTTCATTATGTTATTATTTGAATAATATCCCTTCTATTAGGTAGGATTATTGTCAGGGTACTTATCCAAAGTATTTATTATTTTTTTTAATACATTATACACATTTCAAACCCTTATTGTTGTACCACCTTCTCGTCCATTTCTCCTGTTTTACAAAAGTTATCAGTATGCTACAGTTATTAAGTAAATGTATTAATGATACTGCATATTGAATGAATAAATAAAAATTGTTACATTATTAACTTATTGTTGTTGACAAGGCATTCTCCAGCAGTCAACTTTTTAATGCAATATTTTGCAGGAATCATATCCTGTTTCATCAGGCTATTGTCCATTTTTTTTAATTCATAATGTTTGATAATGTCCTATTAGCACCCTTATTTAAAAGTAACAACTTAAATAGTTTAACAAAATTTCCCCTTATCCGAAACATACATTAGTTATGTGCAGAACAAAAGTTTCCATCACCTATTTTTGATTTAAAAAATCTTATTTTCACCTCAATATATTAAAGAAGACCAATTATAATTGGACGCCTTTAAACAGGATTAGGATGGCATATGTAGATAAATAAACTCCCACGCTGGAGGGTTACTCCAACGTGGAAAACATGAAAAAAAAAAAAACGGAAAGGAACCAAGTGCCATCTGTTCATTCTTTAGAGAATTGGTTTAAAGTTTTTTGTGGGTCTAAAATTCCTTTATTATCTGAAATGTTTCATTCATTTTCTCTCATTAAAATAAACTGTTGTAATGGTAATGGGGTTTTATTTTTATAGTTATTGAAAAAATGGTGCTTGATTCCTTTCTGTTTATTACAGCATACTGGATACATCATTTCACTTTTTTTTTGGATTTTTTTCTTGCTTTAATTACAACATTATATTTTAACCAGTTTTTTATTAGTATATAAATTCTCTAATTCTCTACAAGATAGCACCAAAAACTCAATTTCGTTAAAAATGGCGCTTGGTTCCTTTCCGTTTTAAAGGTGTCCAATTGTAGTATTACAATAATAAAACATTTGTTTAATTTCAATAATCATTGAAATATCACAAAACTGAATAAAATTAATACAATATGTTATGGACGTTAAAATTTAATAATAATAATAACATATGTTATTATGTTTAAAAAAGAAATGAAACATGTTGATCATAAATGAGAAGTATGTACTCAAACTCCTGTTTTTCAGATTCGAAACTTTGCTCTTCAATTGTGGACGATATGGCTTGCCAAAAATTGTCAGGACTCTAAACCCTTTAGAATAGCCATTAATGCCTTGAATAAAGTAGATATAAGAGCATTTTTCAATATATTACTTTGTGAATGTATCGAATAAGTTTGTTCGCTAATTTACTCCTATTTTCATATTTGATAGTTTCACATGGTAGGGACGATATATTCCTTGTACAGTTCACTTAAGTTTTAAAAACTTGGAGATATAATAAATACAGCACTCTATCCTTTAGTTCGAATATAGTGTACTCATTTCAAAACGGGAACTACCTCTTCAGAGTCATAAAGTGTGTAATAGAAATTTTTGACTGAGTTAAAAATGGGTACCAAAAGCTCGAAGGTGAACTTTCACAACTGGAGGTTTGATGAAATATGAAGTAAAATTATAAAATGAACCAAAAATGCTGCCACCAAGGCTCTATGCGAAATTATCAAAGGAGATCAGTGCAACAAAATATCTAAATTGCTTCAAACACTAGAATGAGCTTCTGAAATGTTCTAGTAAAGATTAGTGACAAAATTACTTGCAGTCTGTGCGAAGTTTCAATGTAAGGCCAAACAGTGCTGAGAAACTCCAACACTCTCCTTACAGTCCAGATTTGCCATCCTGTGAATACCATTGAAGGGAAAACTAGCACTTTTTATTGCTTGCTCAGGAACTAAGAAATATTACTTGAGAAAACTGAGCCTTTCACATAATACATAAAATAATTGATTTAAATCTATTAAAAATAATTGGCTTGTAGTTTATAATTGTAGCAGTATTTAAAGCTGAAATAAGTTGTAGAAGAGTGTACAGACAACTCCATTAAGAAAGAATTTGACTCTTCTCAATCCAAAATGATTGGAATTTTAGAGTTTTGACCCTGTCAGCCATGAAAAATCTTGAGTCTTTCTTGAAGCAGATGGATTTATCATCACATTAATGATGGTGGGAGCATCTTTGACCTAAAACAACAATGAAAAATTATTGAGATTTATGTAAAATAATTAAATTAACAGGACTATGCCTCTACTTTAAGCAAATAATTTGTCTTAACTCTTTGAGTGCGGTTGACTGCTGTACAAGTCGGAGAGAGCCACACCCCTGGTGCTGCTGACTTGGCCAGCAGTTCTCGCTGTAATAATGAGGCTGTATTTATAGCCTAGAATAAAGATGACTTGAAGACAAGTTCTTTTGGGACTTTAGATGACCTAATTGTTTTGAATTTCCCCTCTTGATTTCAATTAGGTGTCCTTTTCTTACTGTATCGAGCAATGACCATCTATTGGGCTGTACCTTGCCCTTCTCCATAGATTCTTTTGATATTTCCTTCACCTTATTTTTGAGAATGCTTTCAAAATACTTTGCAAGGAATGCAACTCAACATTCTACTCATTTCCCTTTTTCAAATAGTTCCGCACACTAAGAAATTATTAAAGTAAAAATAATGAATAAAAACGTGCTTAGATCAAAACAGTGAGGAAACTCATGTAAATGCTTCATAATATACTTATGTCATCAATATTGCAAATTTGTAAGCAGTGTACATATTTTTAACTTCACTGCTGCCATTCCACAGCCCTAATAAAAAAGAAGGATGGGAAAGTAAATGACCAAAGCGCAGAAAGTAGTATGCCGCACAAGGGACAAGTAATTCATTGCAGGTTTACCATACCCAGGGATTAGTAGACCAGGCCAACTCGCAGGACTAAGGGTTGAAGCATGTTTATTCCCCAAAATACTTTCAAAGATTAGGTAGTTGTGGCCAAGCTCTATCCATGGGATTTTCAGACCAAATAGCCTCTGAGATTGACAACCCGGTATTGGCATTTTATATGGGAGCTTGTTTGGCACAAAGGTTCTTGGCACTCCTGTTCTGGAGGGCCTTCAGTTTGGAACTCATTAAAGTATAAGGTGTAAGAATGTATAATAGGAAAACATAAGTAAACTACACTAACTTTAAAAGCTTCACTTATAGCAGCTTCTAACTGAGGGATTGTCTGGCAGAAGAATCCTTTTCCATTGAATAATTTAGTCATCTCTTCATAATGTATTTCAGGAGAAAGACAAGATGGTGGTGACCTGAAAAATAATGATTTTATTCTAATAATGATGTTCAATAAGATGATAAAATTGATTATAAAATAATTAGAATGAAAAACTTACACTTGAGCAAGATCACCTTCAGATCTTATAATTTCCCAGTTTTCTTGATCCACACCTCCGTAAATTCCATTGTTATTGACAATCACAATAACAATAGGGAGTTTATACCTGAAAAATTAATTGAATAATAATAATGAAGAGGGAGTAAAAATGGGATTTTACAAATGATTGAGCACCTAGAAAAAGGGTTAAGCGCTTCCTGTAATGGTGTCTGATGATAAAGCATTTTTTTTAAATAGTTTAATAGGTAATATTCGTTTCCAAGCCTCCTGTGTCATGTAAAAAGGTAGTTTTTGAGCAAAGCCAACACATTTTTTTTTCTATTCTCATAAAATTTTTAAAAAAATTATGGACCAGTCAAAAACCTAAAGTACCTCGTGATGATTCTCCTCCAATGTGTGGCTCTTTTTTGTCTGTAGATTTCCTTTAATTTGTCATCCAGATTCCTCCATGCTTGGCACCTAAGTTGTAGGGTGTTTTTAGCGTGTCCTTCCGCATTCCATTGGGGCGAAACTCATTTATTATGTCGACCTCATGAGGCCGGATTGCCTCATGGTGCTAATGAGGAATTTGCGGATGTGTGTGTGTGTGTGTATATATATATATATATATATATATATATATATATTATCTGTTTGCTCTTTAGCAGCCTCACTTCATTAATCAGCAGAGCCATATCCAGGAACACTGTTTTTTTGTGAAATACATGCAACAAAAATCATAGCGCTTACAGTTTTGCACTTATAGGTACACTATATATATATATATATATATATATATATATACATATATCACGTCGTTAGTTGTTTTATGGTTTGTACGTGAGTATCAGGAGGTCGCGATAGAGTGCGTGTTCATATATTGTGATTCACCTCACTTATCACAGCGAGTGTGAATAGGGTTGCTGTAGGTAAAAGAGAGGCAAGAAAGATGAGAGGAAGACGGCCGCTTAACACAGCGGTGAGGGGAGCAAGGAGGAAAAGGAGAGCGCTTAGCACAGCGGGGGAGATACTCGCTTAGCACAGCGAGGGCAGCAAGGAGGAAAAGGAGACCGCTTAACACAGCTGAGGAGATACTCGCTTAGCACAGCGAGGGGAGCAAGGAGAAAGAGGAGACCGCTTAACACAGCGGTGAGACTGGAGGAAGTTAGGGTAAGTAAGAAACAGGGTTAGAGAAAAAGTAGGTTTATTGGAATAAGGTAGATAGAGATGTAGCGGAGAGAGGAGAGGAGAGAGAGAGGAGCAACTTCCACAGCTGCTGGGAGACCTCTGACTCTAGCTGCTGGGAGTGGGCTTATATACCTGCCCGTCATCCCTTCCAGTCTCTCGCGGGTAGTGGGGAGTCGTGCATGCGCTCTCGCCACTCCCTTACGAGACTTGGAGAAAGCAGGTGAATTCTCCCTCCCTACTCGATCCGCAACATGAGTCCCCCCCTTTAAGCCGGAGGCTCATGGAACATATTATTTTTAAAATACAAAAATATGTAAAAAAATAACAAAAGAAAAACAAAAAATCTCTTCCAAATTAGATACAAATACAAAAAATCTCTTCCAAATTAGATACAAATACAAAGAGTCTCTTACAAAATAGAAACAAAAATACAATAATTGTTGGTTTTTTATTTACAGGAATGGGTCTTCTTCTTGTTTGGTCCATTCTTCGTGGGTTGGTAGCAATGGTGGTGTTTGGTTGACCACTTATTGACGAGTTGGTTCTTCCTTCCTGGGTTATTAGCAGTCGTGGTACTTGGTTTACCATGTGTTGTGGAGTTTGTTCTTCTTTCAGGGCAATAGAAGACGGAGGCGGCTGGTTGATTCTCCCTTGACTGTCGAGGATTTAAATTGAAGACTCGGGCAGTTAGATGAGCTTAATTTGCTGTTTCTTCGCTTCTTAAGTTTTTCTACGGTGGTGTATTCCTTCTGAGCTACTGTGAGATCCAGTGTTGGATTGGTGTTGTAAATCCTCAAGGGCTTGTTTGCTGGAATATTGTCTCTTCCAGTTTGGCGAACTATATCCGTTAGCTGATATAGTTTATATTTCTGGGTTAGCCCGACTCTGAACGCTCTATAATCGTGTGTATGAGAGTTTTATGGTCCACAAAAACCCGTGATTTTACAAGATTTTTATTGATAATTTGCTAGCCGTTAGTTCTTCGTCTGAAGTTGAATACGTTAGTTGAGCAGCTGTTTATGCTTAGAGCAGTGGTTGTAGTTTACGGGGAGAGCTGACCTTGTTTGGCAGTGGAAAGGTTGTCTGCCGGTCCATTAAGGGTCACCCGCGGCTGAGTGGTGTTTATGCTAAGAGCAGTGGTTGTAGTTTATGGGAGAGCTGACCTTGTTTGGGAGTGGAAAAGGTTTTCTGCCGGTTCATTCAGGGTCACCCGCGGCTGAGCGGTGCATGTTGTGTCGTGTAATTCGTTGTGTTCACTCGTTGTTGTTTTGTAGCCCCTATACCGATTTGTCGCATGCGATGGCTTGCTAAGTATCGTGATCCAGGTGTGCCAGCAGGTAGGCGTGGGCGTGTCTGTTCTTAGGTTTGTTTTCACTTTGTTGCTTCGCTGGCTGCTAGAAGTTGGTATGTTCTTTGTTTTGTTTTTTTTTTCTGTTAAATTTGTCTTTCTTGAGAAGGATTGATACTTCAGGCACCTGAAAAGTTTCTTCGGAACGCTTATCTTTGTTGGAAAAGGCGTTCTTTGGTAGAGATAATGGTGGAGTAGTTGATGCTTATATTTTGTCGTGTTCTTGCTTCGTTTATGATGTTATACCTGTCGTTAATTCCACGAAGAAGGAATTAACGACAGGTATACACTCTCCTCTCTCCACTACAACTAGTTTTGTTTTTCTTTGTCAGTGATTCTTCTACGTAGTTCGGTTGAACTGTGTCTGTATAGTAAGGAATGCCAGCGAGTCAATTTACTAAGTCAGCTACTTGTGATGTCCATAATGGCAAGAGTTTGATGGAAACATGTTGATTGATTTGTAATCGAAGCGGTTGCAAATATGGCTTCTGCTTGAATGAACCAGAGCGAAGGATCAGGTTTCTAAAATCCTGGTATCCTCCTCTGTAGGTAGATAGCAGAGTCTACGTCTTCAAGTTTCATAATTGTTTCTTGTTCCGTGTCTTCCATCTTTGTGGTTTGCTTTTTTTTTTCTTTTTACTTTTATTTATTTATTTTTTTTTTTACATCAAGCCAGGGTCACCAGTTATCGCGTCGTTAGTTGTTTTATTGTTTGTACGTATCAGAAGGTTGCGATAGAGTGCGTGTTCATATATTGTGATTCACCTCACTTATCACAGCGAGTGTGAATAGGGTTGCTATAGGTAAAAGAGAGGCAAGAAAGATGAGAGGAAGACGGCCGCTTAACACAGCGGTGAGGGGAGCAAGGAGGAAAAGGAGACTGCTTAGCACAGCGGGGGAGATACTCGCTTAGCACAGCGAGGGCAGCAAGGAGGAAAAGGAGACCGCTTAACACAGCTGAGGAGATACTCGCTTAGCACAGCGAGGGGAGCAAGGAGAAAGAGGAGACCGCTTAACACAGCGGTGAGACTGGAGGAAGTTAGGGTAAGTAAGAAACAGGTATAGAGGAAAAGTAGGTTTATTGGAATAAGGTAGAGAGAGATGTAACAGAGGGGGAAGAGGAGAGAGGAGAGCAACTTCCACAGCTGCTGGGAGACCTCTGACTCTAGCTTGGGCTTATATACCTGCCCGTCATTCCTTCCACTCTCTCGCGGGTAGTGGGGAGTAGCGCATGCGCTCTCGACACTCCCTTACGAGACTTGGAGAAAGCAGGTGAATTCTCCCTCCCTACTCGATCCGCAACACATATATATAGAGGTCATTTCAGTTACAGAATCAAATGAAACCATTTTCAAGGCCATATCTAGAATTGTTTTGGAGAAAAGTGGAAAAAACTAGCTTTTTCTTGGGATTTTTGTTTATTTTCTTAAATATTTCAAAACAGATTAGGAAATTGTGAAAATTGTAAGACATCTATTCAAAAGCTTTATAAATGCCCTTTTATGAGCAATACCATTCAGAAAAATCTGTGCTTCAAATTCAAAAGTGTTGGTTTCATTATTTTGAATTTTCTTTTGTCTCTTTTTTCCTCAATTTGTAATTGTTTTTTGTAGGTTTTTAATTTATTTAATAATCGAATGAATATCTTATTAAACTAAGGTAAGTAAAAGAGAAACATATTTGTAATAGTTTTTTTCCTAGAGCAAATGTTGAGAAGGCTGTGTGAAAAATTTCCACTTAGGATACTATTTTATTGGAGAAGGTGTTGAAATGTTTTATGAAACAAAATATTAATTGTTTTTATTCCAAGCTTTTCAAATGATACGAAAGATACGGTTGGAAACACACTGAGATGGTGAAGTTCCTGCAAGTCATACTTTTCTATTCCCTACATGGAGTAATCTATCAGAGAATCATCTATTGTGCATGTTGGTAAGATTAGGCTAAATGTGGGATACCAAAAGTAAGAAAACCTACAACCACAGTTGACAAGAATAATACCTAGGAAAATAGTTTTTTGTTTCCAAATGCAAACATTGGAGGAATACCATGGAGGTGGTGTTTTAGATTTCAAACTCCATAATGTTTCTAAAAGTTAAGTTATGCATTTTAGGTAGTGAAAGGTATAAAATTGGATAAGGTCTGTTTGGAAATAATCCTGGTCTTATTTATTATTTTAAATTATTTCGGAGATAAGGCACCTCTGTCCTGAAACCCTCCGTCCTTGAATGGGTTGCACTACACGAGAAGATATAATGCTTAAGGCAAACAATGGGGGGCGGAGAAGTCTTCGCCAACAGAGATGAGTGGAGGAAGAAGAAAGCTGAGGCATTGGGCCTTAAAAGGCTGATCAACCTTAGAATGAAACTTAGGATGGTTTAAGAAAGAAATATCAACATTTGTTCACAGGCTTTTTATACACTGACCTGAACATAGTTTCAACTTCCATTCCTGAAAAACCAAATGCTGAATCTCCTTCTACACATAAAACTCGTTTTTCAGGTGCATGTTCCTTACAGTACAGAGCAGATGCAATTGCAAATCCAGGCCCAACACCCATTGTTCCAAATGTTCCTGAAAATAAAAATCATTAAAAAAAATTGTATAATAGACCTTGATAATCTATTTTAAAACAAATTCATTTCATTACCTGCATCTAATCGGTGCCTAGGCATATCATTCAAAAGGATTCCACGCCCTATATCCATTGTATTAGCTCCTTCACTGACGATTATACAATCTATATAAAGAAATATAGGCATCAATTAAAAGGAGAAATTACAGAGAGGAATTACTTCATTTTACTATTTTTCACTAATGAGCAAATATATTTTTTATATATATAGTTTATGCTCTCAAAAAATTAGTATTAAAATCTTGTACAAGTAAAGAATTTTCAGTAAATTCTTTCATAAAAAGGAATTTCAAAAAATCAAGTTTCAGAAATTTTATTCGATTTTACATTGTCCACCACAAACACTTTATGTGTTATTACCTTAATTACATAGGCACACGGAAGTTTTAATTCCATTTTAAAAACATATAATTCCATTAGTCCACATTAGCTAATATAGCTGTCATTAAGAGCTCAATATTTCCAGATTCCAATATCTACCGTTAGATGTTTATAGCCATGCCATTTGAGATTCTTAATAAACCGAGAGAAATCCATTTTTGCATAGGTATACGCCTAATATACATTTTACAGTGTTCTTCTACTTCGAGAAAACCAATTAGGAAAAAAGATTTTGAAAGGACCCAACAAGGAAAAAAAAAATGAAAAAGTTGAACCACATAAATTTCATCTAAAGAAAGTCCGTCATGCAGGAGCTGTATAACTAAGCATTTTCCTTAGAATTTGGGTAGTGTAGATTGCATTCCTGAATAATTTGCTTAAAATAGCCTATATAAATAAAATTGAGTTCATTTTTACTCATTAGATAACCAAGTTGTATTCTGAGTTTCGTTGCAATACAACAGAAATTACAACCAGTATGAGCAAATTAGTAATTTCGCTCCGGAGTAAACCCCCCTCCTAATGAATGGATTTAGTTTATTTTTACAACGTATTTTACTCTTTAGATGACTAGAAAGAATACCGAGCTTTGTTGAAATATAACAAAAACTACAGCGGGCATGGTTAAATTAGTGTTATGGGTCTGGGGTAAACCCCCTCCCTCCCGGTGGACCGATTTTGGTGGTCAACGAGCTCGTTCAATCATTTGCTAAGTGAATGCTATATACCAAGTTTCGTGAGGAAATAACAAAAACCCTGGCATCTAACGTGTCAACAGACACACACACATATTGTAATGATATTTTACATTACATATTTAATAGTTTTAAATATTAACACAGAAAATTCAAAAAGCTCATTGATATGTTAAATTCGTTGGGATAAACAAATATTATTGGTTATATTTGTCTAGCAGTCTATACTGGTAGCATTGGATACCGGTAGGACGCTCCCGCCATGAAAGTTAGTGCAGTCTATTGAAAGCAGTTCAGTCTGTTGAGTTGTAATGGAAGAAACAGTCACATACAGTTCAGTTCAGAAGAAGCTACAGTCAGTCTGAATCGAGATCCAGTTGCTGCCATTCCTAATGCAGCTCTAGTTCAGTGCACAGCTAGTCTCATATGGTCATCAGTTTTCATGAAGCCTAGGCTCAGTCTGTTAATGAAGATACAGTTGTAAAGAAGATCCTGTCTTATGCAGATAATACCAAGCTAACTCTATATCAGGTAATGCTTGTTTATCCGTATGCCTGGATGTAGCTTATCCATGAGTTTTTTGTTTTTTATTATTTAAAATTATCTTTGTTTTACTTTACTGGACTCGAACCCGATCCCTGAGATAAAGAGTTTTTAAATTTAAATATTATACATTTTGTCGACCCAACGTGGCACAATTCTCTAATTCAAATATTTTAATTAATTATTTTTATTTAAATTATAACAATATATATGTTTGATGTTTGTTTTTTGTCACTGGGATCATATTTTTGGATGGAACAGCATTTTTCTCCAGCGGTGGTACTCCTTCTCATTTCTTCCTGGAATATTTCGATGGGTTCATCTCCATCTTCGTCAGCCAGGTCATTGTTGTTTCTTCCTCGGTGGTTGCCGAGGTCATTCCCCCAGAGGCACCCCATCGAAATATTCCAGGAAGAATTGAGGAGTACCACCACTGGAGAAAAATACCGTTCCATCCAAAAATATGATCGCCCAGATCGAGAAAAATATCATTCCCTCGGCAACCACCGAGGAAGAAACAACAATGACCTGGCTGACGAAGATGGAGATGAACCCATCGAAATATTTCAGGAAGAAGAGAGAAGGAGTAGCACCGCAGGAGAAAAATTCCGTTCCATCCAAAAACACACACACATATATGTATGTATGAATAGGGTTTAAGGACGAAGAACGTCAAAGGTTACCATCGTCCTGTAAAGTGTTTTTCAGTGAAAATTATTTTTGTACTAACACCATTTAAGGAAATATTGGCCAACTTGATTTTCAAAATTTGTGAAGAGTTTAGAGCTTTTTTCCAGTGACAATTTATCAAAGCTTTACGGATAGTGTGAATATTCTTTAATTGTTAATATAATAATTTGGTACTTACGTATTAGTTCCACCAGATCTAGGTCAGAGATCTGGATCATCAGCACAGGCGCAGAAGTTAATTAAATTTTTGCCTTAAGGCCACGGAAAGACCATTTATGTATATTATCAACGGGTTTGGTTGACTAGAGTTTCGATATAACCTTGTGCTAGCGAAGCAAGCAGAAACGCATAGCACTTAAGTTAATGGCATAATTGCTATGAATTTTCGCTCGCTCGAGGTTATACCAAAACTCTAGTCAATCCAACTTGTTGGTAAGTAATATAGATTACTGGTTTTTCGGTGTAAAATGGGCATACAATTTAACATGGCTTCAAAACAGTCTCTTTTTTCATGTTTCCTTTTATTATGTTGTTGCCATGTTAACTCAAGTAAATATGACTCCAAATGATAATGGCCATATTGTCCAAAATTCTAATGAGTTATGCGCTTGAGCTGATAACCCAGAACTCTAACCTAGATGTGATGGAACTATTACGTAAGAACCAATAATTCTTATCATACAGAATTATAGTGAAGGAGCATTTATAGTTTAGATGATTAATGACCTTTTAGAGAGTTAATAAAAAAAAAAATCTTACCCCAAACAGTTTGCGAGAAGCAGGATAGGCAAATACTCTACATGCATCTATTTCTAGCACACTAGAGAAATAGTCTGGTCAGAACCATGCTCTAGATGCTTGGTTCTCCCCTTACAAGATATCCATTAAAGGCTGAGTGAGCATAGGGTCTGGTTACCCAAATTCCTTATTTTGAACATATAAAAAGCATAGAAAAAAAAGAATGGCAAAACTTACTTTTTGGTACTCTTTTTTGAATGTGATGGAAAACTGTGTAATAATTGAGAGGTACTGAAGTGTCAAGAGCCATCGCCTGAAAAAATGATAATAATAAATGATAAAACTCTAAAGCTTTATTTTTTAAAGAATTTACTTGTACAAATAATAAAATAATGTTCTAATCTCTTGTTCTTTTTTGGTCAGATAAGTATATTTTTTTACCATTGTAGATGGTGAAAGACATCAATAAAAGTATCACTTCATTTTTCTAGAAAATAGAATTAAACAGCTTGCAAAATATATTGAGGAAATAAAAAACAGGAAATAAAATTGTCCTAACTTTCAACATCATACATGAAATACTAGGGGGCCTAGTATTTCATGTATGAAATACATGATGCCCACTAGGGCATCGTGTATGATGCCCTAGTGAGAATCATACACGATTCCCACTAGGGGCAGTGGCTTTTCTTTCGAAAAAAGAAAAGGCATCACCCCAATCCTGGCTAGAAAAGGGTGGTAACCAATAGATAACCCGTCCTAAAATTCGTAGTTAATAATAAATGGACGTTAAAATTTAAATAAATAAATACATGAAATATAAAATTTATACATAATAACAAAATAGAGGTTAATTTAAACAGATTTATTAATGCACTTTAAAAACAGTAATGACTAGATTATGTCTATTTGGCCAGACTCTCTAGAGGGATATAATTCACTCACGGAAACTTGCTGCTTATTAGTTTCGCATTTTTTCTTTAAATCATTCCACCAATCAGATTTCTCATCATATTTCCAAGATCCAAGTCTTGTCGAAAGAGATGAAACTGCAGGTCCAATATCAGATTGAATAGCTACACTGGCCTTAACACTATTATGCATCTCCTCAGCATTTATGTCAACCTACACACACCAAGAAATATTGTCACCAAGAACGAGTCATAATTTTAATAATAATAAGAGGTACTTCTCCATATAAACTTATTTTACATACATAGACACATAATGAAATCATTTTTGGTTCTAAGTAAATAGGATTTTTCAACTATAGTGAGAGAAATAATTTGTCACTTGGGGAAATCATAGAGGGGGCTCAACGTTGCCAGTGCTACAACCCTTCCATAACAAATAAGTTATAAATGATACAGAAGTTGGAATGGTTATTTTTGGATCAGCCTAGTGGCAAATATATTTGAACATTTAACATGCATAAATTCGACTTATTAATATTTTTTTACAACTTACAATTTTTTAAACAAATTTGTTAAATTTATTTTCATTTGTGAATTAAAGAATTCGAAAATATTTTTCAATTACTATGCTAATTCCAAAACTAAAAATACTATTATAATTTTATATTTTGGCTAACGGCCATAGCCATTGAATACACTGGTTTCCGTTAATCACAGAAATTAAGCAACATCAGGCATGGCCAGTACCTGAATAGGCAACCGACCATGTCCTGTAGGATTAGAAAAGAGTCGCAACCTATAGATAACCTGACTTTAATAGGCCATAAAACATAATAAACTATTATAATTAATTATTAATAAAAACTAATAACCTGAATAATAGAAACATTAGGGCTGAATCGAGGAGGCTTTCCAAAATGGAGCATCCAGTTGAGCCTAGCACCAAGAAGGAGAATAGTATCAGCTTTCTGAAGAGCAAGAGTTCGAGCAGAAGCCACACTCGAAGGATGGCTATCTGGGACAACTCCTTTCCCCATTGGAGTAGCAAGAAATGGTAATTTGGTAGAATTAACAAAATTGAATACTTCACTTTCTGCTCTGCTGTACGCAGCACCTATTTGTAAATATATTTATAAAAATTCTAGGTTATTGAGGTATATACACAGTTAGCAATAACAACATGCTTGGAAACTTATAAAATAAATATGCCTGCATATCTTTAACAACTGTTTGTAAACATTATTAAAACACTTAAACTTCCAGAAAGTATCTTCTATCAATGGCTTTGGTAAAGTAAATCACTGTTTTATCAAAGGAAATATTATCTACTTTATGATGGTATAATTAGAATTTAATTATCTGGAGCAATTTTTGAGCAATCCTTTTTTATTCTATAAAAAATATGTCTTATCTTTAAAAAACATAAAAGTGGACATAACTCCTTTTCCCTACAGAATCGGAACATACTTTTTTGTTTGAAATTATGTCTAGAATCATCCCCTATGTCTTGTCTACTTATACCTGAATCACCCTCTATATATATGGACTATATAAATAGATGTATACACACACATACACATGTACGTACATGTATATGTATGTAAGTGTTTGTTCAGTTTCATATTTACCTATTATGATGTGATATTTTTTTTACTATTGCCGGTTCAGTTAGATGGAAATGTTCAAATCCGCATGCGCAAAATTCTACAATAAAAAATAGAACTCTTCTGTCTATCTGAAGAGGCTATAATAAACATTTTTAATAAAAACACAAAATAAAAAAACAAGTTTTTAATGTATTCGTTTCTGTATAAAACAGCCAAAATTTGAGTATATTCCAACGAGATTGATTGTCCGTATCGTCGACATTGACTGTACATCTTAACAACTTTACAGTATAGTATTATTAATTAAAATAATTTTTGTATGAAAGAAAAGGACCCATCTTTTTGATTTAATATTTTTTATTTTTGATCTACCATTACTGTTTATTTTCCATGTATCACCAACCCATAATTCACATACTACAGACTGGGAAACACTGCCCTAAGTTATAAAAGACTAAAGGTTCTCTCATTTATAGATAAATTCACAAAAAGCTATAATATTAATTCTCTGGCACTAATGCCTGTAGAAGTAGATTCATTGTAAAAATAATAATAATAATAAAATACCGGCGCTAATGGCCTAGTTGTCCATGTGCCAAAAAAAAAAAAAAATAAATAAATAAAAAACATGAATGAATAAAATATTAAGTAATTCTCCAACCTTTGCCAACAATGACCAAAGGCCTCTTTGCCTGTTGAAGTTTTACTACTGCTTTATCTATTGCTTTAGGGTCAGCATGTGGAACTGGAGGCGGTGGACAAGGGGCTACTGGAATTATTTCATTTCTTCTGGCAGTACCATTCAGCAGTGTTGCAGGAACATCAAGATAAGCAGCTCCTGAAAAAAAAAAAAAAAAAATATTGACAGACACTTTTTTATCTTATATATGGACATAGAATCTACAAATACATTTGGCACTCGCCTTATTTCCCCTTTCTGGGTACCCATTAAATTTATTAGATGCGGTGAGGGCTTAGGGACTGTCTGGGGCCCCAAATCTAGCCCTCGATTGACGACACTAAAAGATAAATTCTTAAGTGCACTTCTGATTTTTGAACTCGTGTCCTCTAGAAGTCGAGCGCTCTACCACTGTGCTAACCTGACCCCCATATTTATGTTCGCGTAATCTTAGAATAATCCAATTATTTAATAATTATAATAATATCGGGGGTCTCCCATGGTCTAGTGGCTATCGCCTTAGATTCATAAGTGGGAGATGATTGGTTCAATTCGCACCAGCGACAGGAATTTTCTCATCCCACGCCTCATTGGGAAAATTCCTTGCTGCACCCTGGATGTTGGCGCTAATGGCCTACACATCAAAGCGCCATAAATAAAAAAAATCAGACTAAAAGTTTAGAAACAAATGTAGCAAAATTTAGAAATATTTTCTATTACTTTACTGGGATTTGTAGATAATTAATTATCAACTGATTTGTAAAAAGAAAAACTGAGTTCACCAGGCCTTCCATATGTTGAGAGTCTAACAGCTTTCTCTACATGCTGAGGGATGAGTACCGGAGCTGCTGGGCGGGCTGCATACTTGCAATAAGGTCTCATTAACTCAACTTGAGGGCATTCTTGAAAACCTCCTATGCCTTCATGATCCACATCACAGGAGCCACCAATTAGAATAACGGGCCTAAAAAGTAAATAGAGAATAAATATTTAGAAATTTATTAAAACATGGTAAACATTGGAATAAATACTAGTTATTTTTTTCTTGGAGTTCCAATGGCCAATGTTAATGGCAATTCTAAGCTCTGAGTGTCCTCAGACCACAACATCAAATCATTAACTAAGTCCGTGGACGGTCGGCGAGCGCGCTACGCGCATGCTCATACATGACACCTGTCTGTCCGTAGAGAAATAGCACCTTCCCGCTCGACAGGTTCCCAGGTCAATTTTTTGGATGTAGGAGGAGGAGGACGGGGTGATAAGTCTTATGAATCTCCTTTCTAAGTCCCGGAAAGGTCAAGCATGCATGTGTCTTCCACGTGTTCAAGGTTGGAGTGGGGGGTCTTCTTTATATACCGGGGACAAATCGGACTAAGCAGCAGTCTCTTTAGCCTGCTATTACGAATATGTCTGTGTCCGGTGGAAACTTAATCTGTTCAGAACATCTGTCTGACATAGAAGAATTCGTAGAAGAAACTGTTGAAACATGTCCTTCACCAGAACCAAGTGGCCTACAGGACTCCATTGTCAACGCGGAAGGAAACGAGGATTTCCTACCTCCACAGAAGAAGCGACGGGTTTCGAGGAATTCCTCAATAGCTTCCTGCAAGAAGGTAATGTACAATTTCATATATATATATATTATTGTTTATATACATATTGATGTGTATTATATTTAAGATTTTGTACATTCTAGACGGACAAGAAGACAGAGCGCCGACCGTTGCAGACACTCTTTGGCCTGATGAAACTCGTCTTGATGGTAGCCAGGGACCCTTTGGAAGCAGTTATGACTTTCCTGACGGAGGTGATGGTGAACTTGGACAACGTGGACGCGCAGAGTCTGGTAATGGAGATATGGAGCTGCACGCAGAGTCTGGACGAGATCGATGGTGGCACCTGTTTAGGCAACAGGCCTCGCTTGATTTCCTCGCTCTCCCAGCGCATCAACACCTGCTCCACACAGTCGTGCCTCTTGTCGACATTCGCATATTTCTGTGTATGGCCGAGGATCCTCGTCTACTACAGAGGTAATGGGCAGGAGAGGTACGTATCTTCTCCAGATGTCATTATACCCGACAAAGGAGATAATCGGCCTTCCCCAAGAGCAATGGTGGAGAAGGCAGGCAATGAAGATTCAATTTGTTCTGGAGGACGGGACAGATATGATGCTTATGTCGCGCATCCAAGGGGTGATAAAGAGCATGCAGGAATTGTTGAACCGAGACCGAATAAAAAAGGTCTCACGATGACAAACGTCCTTTCATGGCTCTTATGCCACTTGATTACGCCCATTTCGCTATCATATGGGTCCCGTGTTTGGTTAGAAGGAGATTATGGCTTATATAAAGATTCACATCCAGTGTTACAGCAATCGCTAGAGTTATATAGACAACGCCTTCCACGTATGTCGTTTATAGAAATAT
This sequence comes from Gonocerus acuteangulatus, assembly GCA_946811695.1. Lineage (NCBI taxonomy): Eukaryota > Metazoa > Arthropoda > Insecta > Hemiptera > Coreidae > Gonocerus > Gonocerus acuteangulatus. Next base: position 114,715,119 of record OX328123.1, on the reverse strand, counting down.
GCAATATTCATAGAAATCAATCTGTTATGAAATTATATAGTTCTATAGACGGCAATGTACTTGAAGAATATTGCAACAAAAGTACGTCTATATGACTCTTGCGTGAGTTCTTAGAATTTCAGGCCAAACATAATGCAATTACACTTGACTCTTTTCTTACTAGTCTCTATTGTTTACTAGCTAAGAAATTCGGGAAGCATCTTTGCATTGAATTCTATGGACCTCCTGATTGTGGTAAGACATGGTTGTGTGCACTCCTTTCCGAAGTCATGATCAACTTCGGTATTATAGGGAATTTTAACAAATACTCTCAATTCCCTTATGAGGACTGTATAGACCGTAATCTCCTTTTAATGGACGAACCCTCTGTAGAACCTGCGTCATTTGAGACGTTTAAATTATTGTTTTCAGGGGCTAACATGTCGGCTAATGTTAAATATAAAACACATAGGCCGGTTACTAAAACACCGACCCTCATAGCCACTAACTGACGTGTTTTCCCTCAAAACAAAGAATTTGAAGTTCGTATGACCAGTTATAACTTTAAGCCATATGATTTCAGTAACTACACTTTAAAAATCCTTCCAATAGCCTTTGTTCGGCTATTTGAGGAATATAATATTATAGATAAAGAAGGTTAATAAAAGACATTTTACAATATAATTTGTGTTTATTTTGTACATGAAACCATACCTTGATAGTGTTCCACGTTATACATACCGTGGACAATATAATCCCTATCATATACAGCTTTAACATGTTCAACAATGTCAGCTCTATTATACAAAGAGTTAATATTGGAATTTAATACAATCTCAGTTTCAATATAATATAATGCTGAGGCATTTACAAAAGAAGCATTTACATCACTTGGAGCATTGGATTGAACAGGTAACACACCTATATGGACCTGCAGTTGAGACATTGTATGAAACGACCTTTGAGGAGTGGTCTTATAATATCCCTGTTCAATGGGTACCATATAAGCGTTCTCCTTTTCCCAAGATATTGACCAGTGCACGGACGACCCTTTTAATGGTTGCTTAGCATCTAGTAACCCACCGTCGGCAGCTAAATTTACATTATATAATGAATAAATGTTACCATGCCATTGATGATCTTTATTAACGACTGAATCAGTACTAGCAACGTTCTTTTTAACTTTTAAAGGCGCAAAGTTGGGTTTATATTTATAATTTAAACAAGGTACAACCTTGTGATCTAAGACATTAAATACGTTTGTATGTGATGTAAGGTCTATATGCCCTGTATTTAATTTGAAGGAGTCATTGTCCTTCTCCTTAGGCATGAAGATACCTGTATAAAAAGGTAGAGACCTGATGGTCCAAAGGCTAGTAGGGAATTGTTTATTAAAATCGGGACTAGCTGTTTTAGTACCCCACATACGGTCTACGATTTTATTAACGTCATCCTTCTCTATGACACTATAGGTTGGATTCATAGGTGTAGTTGCATTGGCAACAGCACATCTATGTCGCAATAAGTATTTATGGTTTGGCCTACAGCAGTAAAACCGAATAACGTTTGCTGATTATTAGTTTGTCCTGAAAGAGTGGATGCTGTATCAAAACTACAGCATATCCCCTTCGGGGTGATTTTAACGCGTACCTCTTCAATAAATGTACCAGTTGGTACGTTCTCGAATTCCTGTGGCGTCATATAAAAAGGGAGAAAGTCAACCGGTACCAAGACAAGTGGATAATGTAATAACCATGACTTCCCTTTGTCGGTCGTGTTTTCATAAAAATGAAATTGGTATCCCCATGTTTGAAATAAATGAGAATGTTTTATGGACCATGTGGTAGAGGGTACACGGGGTTATGTAAAATTTGCATTTCCGCTGCTTGTCCCATTACCGAGGGACCACCGCCTATAGTTTGACCACCACCACCCCCTATCGATCGTTTGTCAATGTTGTCTGTGGTGTCCATAGCATTTGTGTTACCTTGACTATTAACAAGATTTTGAAAATACTCCATATTATCAAAGGGGTCTTCTGATGTATCCCTGGAAGGTCCTGGTTCTTGTTGTTGAGTGGACGCCGCTAACGGTTGTCCTATACCTCTTTGTGCGTTAAGCCTATCCGCTGCAGTCTGGAATCCTGGCTGTTGAAACGTCTGGTCCAAACGTGTCCTTTCTTGTTCCCACTCGGCAGAATCCTGGAGTTGTCCTCTGATTCCTTTGTGCTTCACTGTAAGTTATATGATTGGGCCGTGCGTAATTAGCCAGGAAGCGTTGTCTAGCACCATACAAAGCTCTATAATAATCTGCTCTCCTAGACGGAGTACCAGGCTTACTAGGGTATACAGGTGGCCAACAACAGTGTATATTTCCAGAGCATATTTCCCACTAAGACCAAGAGCGCCTAATGCTGAGTGCCAATTACCAGTAGAGAAGAAAACTGCTTATTGCACGACGATCGGACGAGCGGATGTCCTCAGGAGTTGTGGCTGCTAAGTAATCTAAATCGTGTAATTGAGCAATACGATCGTCTTCGTCCACAGGTTCTTCCTCAACATTATTTGTACCTGGTCCTATATATTTGTGTCCTGGTAAATGATAAGGCATACAAACGAACGTGTGCACCTGGGTGTGTCTGGAATGTGACTGACCCTCAGGGGCAGTTGACCCGGACATGCTACCCCCCACCAGTCTATTAATAGAATACACAAGTAAGAAAGGAGATTCATAAGACTTACCACCCCGTCCTCCTCCTCCTCCTACATCCAAAAAAACAACCCGGGAACCGGTCGAGCGGGAAGGTGCTATTTCTCTACAGACAGACGGTCGGCGAGCGCGCTGTATACATTGGGTAATTATTATGAAGCCTGTAAGAGTGGAGTAAGTCAGTAAAAAAATTACCATATTAAATGGGTGTACATCTCTTAGGCTATTGAAGCGAATGTACAATATTTCAATATTAACAGATTATAGCCATCAGCTGAGTTTAGAATGCAGTTGTTCGGAGTAAATAAACTGACCAGACCAGAGAAAAGCACAGACCAGAACGGTGAAGAGTCCAACTTCTAATGTTATTGTTGTTGTTGTAGCCAAAAAGCCATAATTAATACTCCTCTCACTTCTAAATGTTCTTCATCTTTCGTCACATACATATACCTAATATGTGTATAATTTGTCATAAATTTATTCGTATGAATAATAGGGTTATTTATCACTAAAGCACTCATGAAAATTTCTTCCTAGGGTAATCACTACTTTGTGTTCATTGTGACTAAAATTCCAATAGCTACTTTTTCAACGGCTCAACATTGTTTTATTTTTGTGGCCAATCCATGCCCATTTCCTCTCTTTAATTTTCACTTGAAATAGCCACTAGGTTGTAGATTTCCACAAGTCTTCACTTCATAAAAATTACTCATGTTTTTGAAGACTTGCAGCCAGTTTGCAATAATGTTTGTTGCCTCAATTCATTGTTTTTATAGATGCTATGCTCCTCTGATAAAATGTCTTCATCTGACAAATGTCTTGGATAGCGTGTAAACGGACTATGATTGAAGAGCAGCAATGAAATTATTTTTGCTGGCAGCAGGCCTTGGAAATAACTCTGCTCAGAATGAAACAAATCAGCCCAATCACACAGAGAAGAAAACCCTAGCCTACGAGGCCAACATCTATACCTGGGCTTGGGTCAATAAAAATGGTCGGGTACATAAAAAAACAAAAAAACGGTTAATCATCTTAAAAATGAATAATAATGACGAAAAAAATTTACCAGCAGTTACTCTGAGCATTGGCCAGCCCACCATTACAGTGAAGTACTCCAGGACCAGAAACGACCATACAAATAGCTGGTTTCCTTGTCAAGTAGCCCATTGCTTGGGCAGCGTAACATGCAGACTGCTCATTTCTCATACCAATATATTGAATACCAGCCCTCTGTAATGCCATGCTCAGGTCAATTACGGGGATTCCTACTATCCCAAAGGCATAATCCACTCCCTATAACAAATATTATATTAAATTTAAATTTAATTTAATTTGGATGAAATTATATTTTTTTCTTAAGTGAATAAAAGCAAAAATATTAGATAAAACATCAATGGAGAGGGATAGAGGAGGGAATGGATAGAATGAAAAGAGACTGGTAGTGAGAAAGAGGGAGCTGGAGTTTAATAATCATCAATAGGAAGGAAATAAGAAAACTCAGAAAATTGCCAAGATGGCCATTGCAGAGATGTTAGTAAAATAAATTTGTATATAATAAAATAGAGGAATCAGGCCCATTGTGTGCTATGGCGCAAAGACAAGGAAGCTTACCAGCAAAGTACCTCACCAGCAACTCCTTAGAATATATGAAAGCAACATTATAAGACAGTTTTTGGTCCAATAAATGAAGAAGTAACAAAATTTATTAGGTCTAACCGAGGATCCGATGTCCTGATGGGAAATTAAGACATTTTAAGGTTGGCTAGGACCATTGAGGGAAAGAGAGCCCAAAAAAGCTATTTGTAAACCATTCCTCAGAAAGAGAAAGAGAGGACACCCAGGGCCGCCACATGGGGGGGACAGCCGGGTACTGTTGTCCCGGGCCGGGCCTCACTAATTGGAAAAAATGTAAAAAGAATGGGGTTTAGAAATATAGATGATTGTAGCCTATATTTATTTGAATTGGATCTATATTTTTTTAATGTACATAAATTCGTAGTTAATAATAAACGGGCGTTAAAATTAAAATAATGTACATAAACGGCAAAACAAGTGCAGTCCCTGAATAGTATATTTCATTAAGAGTCGTAATAAAACCACAAGTACCGAAAGTGACCTTTGCTGTACTGATTGACGGCTTTTATTCTCATTTCGCTCAAAATTCAAGATGAAAATAATTTTAAAATGTCCAAAGTCCTATAGCACAATAGAGGGCCTGGTTCTGAGAAGTGGGGGCCCGTGATTTGGTCCTGGGCCCCCGGCTCTGAGATTTGGCGGCCCTGAGGACACCCGCATAAGTGCTAGATTAAAAACGTGAAGTGACCAAACTATAAGCCAGAAAGTGAAATAATGAATGAGTACAGAGAAAGTTCTGATCTAATACTTGTTAAGTTGGGTGATAATTATATCACTGAGCTCAATACTTTCTTTCCTCATAGCTTTGAAGGCTTGAAAATCAACCCAAAATGTTGGGCCAAAAAAAACTCACTTTTAATTAAAAAAGTTATTTCCTGGCAGTAGGAAGTTCAGAAAGTGTTAAAAGCTGAATCTACAAATTAATATAAGACATCTATTTTGCATATTATAAATTAATTTTATGTACGAATCAGCAAGTAATATACAAAGACAAAATTTTATAACTTAGTAATTATATTGTTTTATGAGTTGGTAATTAGATTCTTTAGTTTCAATTTACTCCGGAAGCATAATTGAACTTCTAAGGTGTTTAGGGAAAAAAATATGTGTATTCTTAAATCCCAACATGTACATATGTAGTAATATATTCTGTCAAAGCAAAGGTTGAATAATACTTGATAAAAATTAAATTGTAAATGTTATAGATAGTTCCTTTTTACTCATTTTGTTTTTATTGTAGCTATTATTTTATAATAGCTCATAAAAATTAATTTAATCAGTCTGGTAAAGCACTTAAATACGTTTATAGGATTTTGCTGCAAACAAAATTAATTACATGGAAAATATTCAGTAAATTTAATAATTTGAAATATAGTATTTTTGTCAACTCAGGAAATATTACCCCCCCCCTTACCCCATATTTCCTTATTCCTCTATATATTTTTCTTTAACGTCATGCAAATCGTAGTCGGTTTCGTTAAATGCAATAAACTTCATCCATAAATTACTACTTTATTACCTGTTCTTTTAAAGATTCTGCAAGAATGTCGTTTCCATCGATTGATTCTTCTGATCCAGGCATATTGCTGTTGGTAAATAAAATAACAATCAAAAGAGAGAATAATGTCCGCAAATATATACAGCAATTAAAATGAAATTGAATATGAAGTTTAACAAGTCATGACATCCATTCAAAAGTCCGGTTAGTTCTCAAGCCAACACATACCATCGATCAAGATAAGTCTATCTTATCGATAGTGGAGCATGTTGTATAATCAAAAATATATGAGCACAAAGTAATCAATTAATGAGAGTACGAAAAGTTCAAATATGAAATCAATTCTAAAAGTATGTATTTAATTATTTCATATATCTCAATTATATTCAAACAATTTCGTGAACTATTATTGTAAAAAATCGTCGAATCGATTACATAACGTAATTTCTAGGTTATCAGATACTAAAATCAGACTTCTCATTGTAATTAAATTCTCTAATAATAAATTAATTAATTCCTAAAAAAAACATACGATGGAATAAGATTATGATTTCTCACGTAAGTACAGCCGAGAATTATTCAAATGCTATATTTTGGCGTTCACGTCCTATTTATTCGATAATAGGAGCCCATTCTTCAGAAAAGCACTAAGATATGTATATATTTAAAAAAAAAAAATGAAAATATTAATGCCTATAATATTCATATTTTCCAGTAATGGAATATATAGAAAAAATGACTAAAACTCCGTATCATATTGAAAAACAAACCATAAATAAAAATTAGGAACTCATTATAAAAGGAAGAAAAAAAGAAGTTGAAAATTTCTATCGATGAACATTCTTTGGAAAATTGTTTGGAACAACAAGAAATTTTAAATTGTTAAACGTGAAATGACGCCAGTCTGGACTCCGTATATTTTTGAAGCGACTGAATGATCTTTCAACATCTACTTAAGTGACTGGTGTGTATTTGAAGGGTGCAACCTCCATGGGATTCAACTAAACGTCAACATCCTGTTTAGCCACTCTGGATGACCCTAATAATCTGGATATCTTTCCACCCAGGGGTTTCCCTAGGCAGTCATTTTCAGTACCTCCTGCTATAACCTCGATTTTCGTTATTACTCCCTGTATGATGAACATGTCTTTTGTCTCGATTCTTGGTATAGTAGATATAAAGCCATCATTGCTTCTTGCAATTAGAAAAGACAAAGAGTCCTAGACTCTTTTTTCTTTCTCGCTTTCCCCTTTATTTTTTCAATTGCAAAATAAAAAAATATCAAAATGTGTAGCAAAAATATACATTAATGGCAGAATATGTAAAAATATGGAGTTTTGACAATATATGTAAAGCAAAAACTGTTTACATGCTTTAAAATCACTTAAAACATATGTATGTAAATACAAACGAAATAAATACGTAAATACAATAACATACGTTCCCTACCAATGACTAATCATAACTAAAAACCGAATAAATGAGTAGTATGTCTGAAAAAGGACAATGAAGTCCGAAACGTTTCATTAAATTGGATTATAAAAAATAATTTGGAAGGTTCACTACCAATTAGACATGCGCGCCGCGCCGGCGCCGCTACGCCACGCCAGGTTTTGAGTGGCGCGCCGCCGCTGAGCCTATCCAGTCGGCGCGCCGATTTCGTTGGCCAAATTAGACAAAATGGTGTAACGGGTGGGTGAGGTTAGGAAAACTGCGAGTGCGCTGCGTGTTGACCTGCCGGCGCCATTTTGAGCTTACCTTCTGATCCCGTAAACGCTTGTGTGTTGTGATTGTTGATCAGAAAATGACAAAGCTTGTACCGGAAAAGCTTAAGATAAAATAATTTAATATAAACATGCTCCTTAACTTAACAAATAAATCCAGCTTTTGAGGGAAATAGTTTGGAAACCTCGCAATTAAAGAGAAAAACTAAAAAATAGTCCGACTCACAGAAACTGCGTCATCTTAGCGCGGTTCCGTTCATAACCCTAGTGCTATTAGTGAAGGAATAAATAAAGTTTTGCTAGGGTTTGATGTTTCGTTAAAAATGTAAAATAAAATCTCAAACAGAAGGAAGTCACCGGAACTGGAAACTGACAGTAACCTAACCGGAACTGACTCCCCGCCAAGAAACAGAAGGAAGTCAGCGCAACTGGAAACTGACAGTAACCTAACCGGAACTGACTCCCTCGCCAACAAACGTTCGCCCTGCGAAAACACTATTATTGTTTAGTTTCTTAATTTCTCGCCTTCTTTTACTAATAGACTAATTTTTCTGACAATTATAATATGACGGCGCTAATGACCTAGATGTAGATGCGCCGTAAAAAAGAAAAAAAAAAAAAAAAAAAATTACAATATGAAACAAGTGAGTTAAACAAACATAAAACCCCGTTCAATAGAAATGCTTTCGAAGATTTAGAGCTTTATTTCTCCGATTTACATCACCCCATCGGAAATTACTTTATAACCATTTTTCTAGAGACAACAGTAAGCTTTCGAATGGTAACCTTCCCCTTGCCACAACTTTTCAACCGATTAAAAATTTTTTTTTTTTGAATACTTCCTTAACTTCAAATTAAGTCCTTAACAATATCTTAGTTTAGATGAAATTCAAACACATTTCAATGGAATCCCACGATTTCATGTAACAAAACCGAAAATGAGTTACATTAATGTTTGTTTCGCTTATCTCAATGACTGTTACAGATATAGTCTTAAAAATGGTTCCATTCGTTTCCGTATGTTAGGGGACGCGAGTATCTGCAAGCATTTAAACCCAAAAACGTAAGAGTTACGATTTTAGCATAAATATGTTTAAGCGGTGACTAAACTAGAAAAAAGTTACAAAATAGTGTACGCTGGCGTTCGCGCGAACATTACTAGGTTTGTCGGGTGGACCTAAAGCATATTTATTTTCCTGAATTTAAGCAGAACATTTTTTTTTTCGCACGAATTTCGTATCAAGCCCCATGTTCCGGAGGACGGATTATCCTGATTAACGAGCTTACGCTTCAAATTAGACGATTTTTGTACCAAAGTTCATTAAAATCGGACTATTTCTGAGCCTGTGAAATATCGGACAAATATATATATGTATGTATGTAAACATATTTAATGAGGTTAAAAAATAGCCCACGCCGCGCGCGCCGCCGCCGCCGATCATTTTTGTCCGGCGCGCCGCCGCCGGAGAATTCAGCCTCGGCGCGCATGTCTACTACCAATATAGTATGAGTTTTTTTATCGCTTCCACCCGCTCTAACATTTTCTACTAGTATTTATATTTTTCTCCAGTCACGTTTAAAAAGTTTTAACGTTCATTATTATTAACTAAGAATTTTGGGACGGTTTATCAATAGGTTACCACCCTTTTCTAGCCAGGATACGGCTGATGCCTTTTCTCTTTTTCTAAAGAAAAGCCACAACCCCACACTGGGAATCGAACCCACGACCTTTGGCACGGAGTGTTAAGTACTCACGGCCACCGGGCCTCCTCTAGTCATGTTTAATCAAATATAAGCCTGTTTAATCAAATATCATTTCCACATGTAACATTTGTTGAGAGAAAAAAAAAAGTCCGTCACGCAGGAGCTGCATAACTAAGCACTTTCCTCAGAATTTGGGTAGTGTAGACTGCTTTCCAGAACAATTTGCTTAAAATATCGTACATAAATAAAATAAAAACATGAATAGTTCTCTTTTAATTTTGTAATGAGTAACTGATCAATTATTAATTTGCTTCCAGAGTTATGTTTATACATGGTACCTATTACACTACGTAATAAATACAAAAAACCTCATATTATCGTATTTTGATCTAACGCAGGAACAGGATACAGTCACTCTAGTGGTAGAAAGCGCTCCTTGCGGCGGCTTTGTGAACCTACGTCTGGCGTGCTTTTCTATTGAATTATATTACAAATTAAACCCCCGCTTTCCGATTGACCGATTCAGCTCATTTTTTACAACACTTCTTTCTCATGAGTTACCCACGACGTATACCGTGTTTCGTTACAATAAACGAGAAATTACGACCGGTTTGAGTATATTAGGAATTTGGGTCCGGAGTAAACCCCCCCTTCTAATGAACCGATTTAGTTTATTTTTACAAAACATATTTACCTGTAAATTACCACTACGAATACCGAGTTTCGTCGAAATATACCAAAAATCACGGCTGGTAGTGGCGAATTGGTATTGTGGGTCCGGAGTATATATATATATATATAAATATATATAAATTTTAACGGGGGTCATTTTCGGTGTCTACTAGGTAGGATCGATAAAGATTTGAAGAAATTTTTCAAAAATTCCGTCATGAGTCCAACCTCAATAGCTACTTTCCTTCGGAGGAAAGTGCTAAAAGATTCTACACTGAATTTTCAAAGCATTCCCTGGATAATGTTTTCGAGGGAAGCGTTATGCCCAGTAATGAGCTCGACGACAAAACGTTTTAATGATTAGATAATGATTCAATTCATTACAACCTGACAGTAATTATAAAGGATATTTTGTGTTTAATTTAAAAACTTTTTAGGAAGAAAAAAAAACTACGTTATCTTAGTGCGTTTCCCAAATGTTCATATCAAGGGCGTTTACCATTTAGGGGATTTGTAATACTAATATTCTAGAACTTGGAATGGCAAATGTAAAAAACTTGGAATGGCAAATGTAAAACTTTGAATGGCAAATGTAAACAAAAAAAAAAAAAAAAAAAAAAATCTGAACAGTGATCTTATTTGATTTATTTTGAAGGTTTTTATGACACATTTTTACCATTGTATTCACAATTTGGGGGGGGGCTGCAGCCCCTGTTAATGTTTGTGAAAAATGTTAACTCCTACGCCAATTTAATTTTGAAGAATGAATATTATAGGCGTCATTATAAACAAAACTCAACAGTAGCTGAAATTACTTAGTTGGGATCTTTGATTTCCGCTTGGAAATGGGCGTGATCAGTACCTGAATGGGTGACCGACCACGAGCTGTTGGCATTATAAATGGGTGGCAACCTGTAGATAGCCCGGCGTTAATAGCCGAACTGTTGATGAAAAAAAAACAAGCAATAAAAAAAAATTAAGAAACGAACTCAAAGAACCACTCAAAGCAACCAAACCAACACTTTCGAAGTGTTAAGCATTTCACATATTATAGTCTTCTGGTATAGTCCTCTGGTATAGTCTTCTGTCATTCTCAGAGTAAGCCCTGAGGAAGTTGGCAGTATGACAAGCGAAACGTCGGCAAAGAAGTTTGTGACACGGTCAATACCAGAAGACTATAATATATGTGTAATGACTCGGACCGTGGAAGCCTACGAGTTAATTTGTTAAGCATTTATTTCTCCTATTGAGATCTTTCCATAAAAAATAACTGTAGAAAAGTTGTCTGTAGAGAATTAAGTAAACCTCCGAATCACTGCTTACCACGATTTCCCAACCGTTTTCGAGACGTGTAAGGAAATATACGAAAATAACAAAGTTACTCATAATTGAGCAATTATTAGTAAAGCAATTATTAATTTGCTTATTAGTAAAGCCAGTTTATAAATTTTTAGCTTATTTGTTACAAAAGTTATAAGCACCTAATAATTTGAGTACCTACCTGTTGGATTGAATACCCTAGCAAAGCAAACTTTTCTGCACTAAAATGTACATATATAATGCATAGGAAGCGGAAATCGCCTCCTTTAACTGATCCTCGTCCCGCGATGAAAGCCACACATCATTACAAACTCGACATATAATTACAAAAATAAGGTCCGGCTCACAGGACTTGCGTCATCTTAGTGCATTTCCGTTTTTATCCCTACTGACATTTGTAAAGGAATAGGAACAGTTGGGTACATTATTAGTTTTGATCATTCGTGAAAAAACTAAAATGAACATACACTTCATCATAATCTTGCTTATCTCAAAGAGAAGCAAGATTTTAGGCAACACAACAGTAAATCGATTTTCGAGCAAGTTAGTGAGTGAACAAACAAATACATACATTTATATATATATGTATATATATATTAATCGCCGGTATTTCCGAGAGCTATGGGATTTGAAACGTGGAAGTTTCTCTTCGACATCTCTCGATTGCGTCATAAGACTGACTTCAAAATCGGGTTTCCTTTATGTGGAGGAAGGAAAGAAATACGTGAAATCCTGTAATGTTTAATATTCTCGCAAAGAGGCACATATATCCAAGATTGGATGAATGTAAAAAATGAAGAAAAAGTTTAAACTCAGTCCATTCGAAAAGTGCCTGAACCGAAAATGAATTTGGAAAACTAGTTATATTCACTTTTCTCGAAAACGTTTAAAGATATCGTCTTCGAATGGCTTCATTAGTTTCTCTTCATTAGAAAACCTATAAAATCTCGCCCTAATAACCTGATTCTAATCCTTATGTTCCTGCAAGACTATTAAAGCAAAAACGTAAAGCGTTACATCAAGTTTACCAAATCATTTTTACCAACACCTCCATTCCTTCGAAAAGCACTCAAATTCGGGAAAAGTAATAAACATGTTCTTCATTGGAACCGAACCATCATAACATGATAGTTTGCTTCCATCCAAATATTATTTGAAACTTTATTTCCTCCGGATGATATTGCCCTACACAAATTAGCACAATACACTTTTATGTAGAAAATAATCTTTTGAATTATCACTTTCAACGATTTTCGAAATATTTAAGAAAGTTAACAGAAAGTTCCAAGCTGCTCATATAAGTTGAAATATTTTGTTTGAGTAACACAGATTCGCTGAAACTGCGTCATCGTAGGGCGTTTTCGTTATTATCCTTTGAGTCATTTGAAAAACTTAGAATAGAAACAGTTAATACTTTTTCTGATATTTCGTGAAAATTTAAACTCCTCCTACAAAAACATGTGAAAAAGAAGATTTACGCGCCGCTATAAGCAGGAAACTGGCAATAGACAAGCGGAAATTACTCATCCTTCTCAACTTCCGCTTGTCTACTGCCAGTTTTCTGTTGTTGCGCCTAAAATCTTGCTTCTCTTTGAGATTTCATTGTACATTTCTCACGAATGAACAAAACAATATATTAACTGTTTATATTTTCTCAGCCTTTCTAATGCGAACCTAGTGTTGCGAAACCTAGTGTTCCGAACGGAAACGCGCTAAGATGAAGCAATTCCTGTAAGTCCCATTTTTATTTAATGGTTATATTTAACCTCTAATTACGGAGGTGGTTTCCCCAAACGTATGTAGGGAGGTGAGGTGCCATGGGCGTATGTAGTAAATAATTTCGGGAGGGGCTGGGAAAATTTCGGGGGGGGGGCTGAGACCATTTCCGGGGTATGGAATACTAAAAATTTTGAGCTTGGAATAGTTTTAGGTAACTAAAACGCTATTACATGTAAAATAAAATATTTTTTATGAGCTAAGTGATCTTATTTAATTTTTTTTAAGGGTTTTACGACAGGTTTTTACCGTCAAATCAAAATTTCGGGGGGGGGGCTGCATCCCCCTCAGCCCCCCTTATAAACGCCCATGTGAGGTGCTTACGACACCCCAATAAAAAATCGGAAATAAGAAAAGTTTTTTTTTTTTTAAATTAACATCTATTTTATTAGTTGACTTATTTAAACCCATTACCTACATTATGTAACCGAATAATTAATAAAATTTTCAAATATTATATTTTTTTAATAATAAAATAACTGAGGTGTGGATAGTTAGCCGTCGAGGTTGATAAGCAGTCAGGGAATAGTTGGGGCTCAGCTAAGAAAACATCAATATGTTTTTGTAAAAATCTATATTATAGACTTTTCGGCTACTCTTTGCTAGCCTTGGACAGCTAAAAGACAAACATAAATGCAGAATTAGAAAACAGCATAATTTAATTAATAGAATAATGTAATTCTACATTTGTGTTTGTCTTATAGCTGAAGGCAATTAAAGAGTAACCAAAACGTCCTGAATATAGATTTTTACAAAAATCTTATTTATGTTTTCCTAGCCGAATCCCAACTACTTATCACCTCGACGGCTAGCTATCGACACCTCATTAATAAAATTTTAATAGTTTTTTTCTTTATTTTTAATTAAGCTTTATGTGCAGATGTAAAAAATATGTCTTTGTTAAATCATATATAATAATGAAGCAAGTTAAAATTGATTATTAAGGGATAGAAGGAGACTTCTTAAAGGTTACCCGGAAATGTTGAGACATATAACTTGAAAGTTTTTTTAAAGCTATTCTAAACAATAAGCCAGTGTGACTTTCTAAGCTAGAAGTGAGACTTTTTCCTTTGTGAGCTATTAACAACATTGAATCATTCCTTGAGAAATCTAGGAGAGGTTTTAATGCCAGTATTTTATGTACCTTGTCAATATATTTGCATAAACATGTTTGTTCGTTACACGTTCAGTTTGCACAACCACATCATTACTTGACCAACTACACATTTCAGTAAAATATGTGTTAGCAATCATACAAATTTAAATTTATCTGCCACATACACTTTCTTTTGTCGGCAGATGGGCTGAAATTTTATATAGAAACGAGACTTTTTCATGCCTATGATCAAACATTTTTTTTTTGCGCCTTCGGCAGCGAGGAGGCGAAACATTATGCCTTATTAATAATACTTATATTAATTATTGCATGACATTAATTTTAAAGTATTATCTACAATCAATATTTTCAGATAATAATATTAGAAGTTGAAGAAATACTGTATAATTTTCCATGTGATGTGAAGCTTATAGTTTTTTTTTGTGTTAAGTAATAACGAAAATTTTGTTCATCAGGATGCTATAGTTTATTTGTAAATACAGAATCTTACCTAAATACATTAAATTGACCAAGTTATTTATCATCTTAATTATTATAAAATGTCGATTTCAGCACGTTTCGTTTATAAAAAACGCAAGACATGAAGTAGAATTTAAAACTTTAATCGTGAAGCCTATCCTCAGAATTGACATAAAGAATAAGGGTGATCCTCATTTTAGGGGCAAGATTTAGCCCATTATTGTAACTATTACATCATTTTCTAACTCTAATCGTTTTCCCCAATTGCTATAAACAAAAAACATTTTTTTATTATAATATAATAAAAATGAAACTATTAAAGAGCAATGTAATTTTATAATTATTTCTCCTGCTGAAATGTCATTACCACGCATAGTTCAATTGCCATTTTTCTAGTAATATAATTTGTTTTTCTTTTGAAGCTTACGATGAATGATAGTGATATGTATTTCCTTTCATTAAGAATAACTGGAGCATTGTGAAATATATTTTTAAAATTTTCACTATCAGTGAGTACTTTTCAAAAATATTTTATGAGCGACGCGCATGCATGCGTCTCATAATGTAAGTCACGTATTTTGTTTTTATCATGACTACAGCATATATTTTTAAGCTAGTCCATAATTATACTTTCATTTTGACAATCGTTTGTTGTAAGTCATTTGGCAAAAAAAAATAATTCTAATATTAGATTCCCCATGGTTTTGGCCGAATAAAATGCCTGGAAAAGTCATTACCGAGTTAAAAACTTGTATCATTGTTATATGTAGAATGTTTCATATTATCTTTTGTCTAATTGTAATTAATTTCTTGCCTCTAGATCCTAATTTGTTTTATTCAATTCAAGCTGTTAGTCATTAAAAATCTAATATAGAAATTACCAAGTTTATACTGTTATTTCCATGGTGTTACTGTCAAGCGTTTTGAAAATTTTATTTGGACAAATAAAGCTATTTTTCTCAATTAAATTCGGTAGAATCTGAGAACCTGGCTAACAGAGATTCCATAGAAGATGCGCTATCACTCATCTCTTGGTCCAAAGAGTTAGAATCATACCTCCTTCTTTAACAGATCTTGACCTCTACTAACAAACTAATTTGAACGTTCTGTTACCGAGTAACCGAAATACAATTTGTTTTTCTAAAAAAAAAAAAAAAAAGATTGGAATGACTGTTTGAAAATACATATTTCAATTCCTCAGCCTTAGCATTATGAATAGTGTAAGCAAAAATTAGTAGAATTAACTTTTGATTCATTTCTAATGCCTAAGAGGTGAATTTTATTTCATTATCATAAATCGTATAAAAAAATCAGTAGAATATTCTGCTATTGATTTTTGGATTTATTGGTTTGAACATTTTTTTTTTTTTTTTCTTTTTTACATTCCTAAGTTAATGATTGAAATGGATAAAATATTTCATTTAAATGGAAGATTTAACTCTAAAACAAAAATTATTTTTAAAAATGTTAAAAAATAAATACCATTGTTGATGTTGATAACATTTTACTTTAAGAGTTTTTTTTTTATAAAAATGTAAATAAATATTTAAAAATAAAGTACCTTAAATGTGTCTTATGTTGTGCAGTTTGTAGACCCAAGGTTTTGCCCACTAAAGAATTTGAGGTCCTTCTTGTTCTGAAGAATGCTGTTCTTCTAAAATGCTTGGAAAATGTGTTTAGCTGCTGAGTAAACTTTAGTAAAACCATGTTAGAACTAATGATTGGGAGGCCTGGCCAAGATCAAGGGTATCTCCACCTATCTCAGTAAACCCCACCAAGAGCACTCACAACAGGTTATCAACATATTTCTAATCCTTGTTCATTTTCAAGTGTTGATATGAAATGATACATTTAATAAAAATCATTTGAACTTTTGGAACAATTTTTCACAATTCATGATCAAGGGAAAAATGATCATGAATTGTGGAAAATTGTTCATTCTTGTTAAACTCATGTTTCTAAGAAACCGTTCTCCCTTTTTTGCAAAAATAATTGTTTTACCAATAATTTCAGTGAGATTTCTTTGAGGAAAATGGTAAATGTAATGAGTTTTGGCATAAATGAATTGTTCTTATAACGTTTGCTAAAATCATTTAGTTCCAGTGAGTTAAATATTTATTTAACCCTTTTTGCCATATTATTTCTGAACTTCTATTGAGGATTATTTTTATCTAAAGGAGAGTAACAAGAAATAATTTAAAAACAAAATGGACTAGAAGTTTTATTTGACAATATTAAACCAAAATTGTCTAGCTTATACCAGTCCTTATAATGAGTTTTTAGTATAAAATTACTTTTTACTAAAAACGTTTCAAGGTATCAATGGCAAACAAAATGAAAATAATGTCCTAGAATAACAACACGAGTTTAAATTTTAACATGCATTTATAAATTACACCGATTTTTAAGATTGAGTTATCTTCAGCTTACCACCCTTTTCTAGCCTGGATCTTTTCTTTCTACAAAAGAAAAGCCACCACCCTTGGTGGAATCGAACCCATGCCCTTAGGCAAGGAGTTATTTATTTTTTATGGTTTATCAACTACTGGACTAGACTATTTTTACTGTGCTATCTGTAGGTATCTCGTTAGGCTATCTCCTTAGGCAAGGAGTGTTTACATCTTAACAGTCATGGTCATCAAGCCTCCAAGCACTAAAATAAAGTTTTAATAGTATATTGTTTAAATATTAAAGTATACATAGCACATATATAAAACGAATTAGGCAACAAATTATAAATATAGAAAAGATTGAAACAAAGTGAATAAAATACGTTAGGATATGGCTAAATTAAGCAAAACTGATGTATAAGAAAAAAAGGGAGGGGGGTATTAATAAAATATATTAACAGCGAAAAGTACAGAATTCAGTCAAAATTAGAAAAGTTGAGAAGAAAGGTTGTAATTTCTAGATTAATTTCATTAGGAAAAAATTATAAGGTAGCAAATTTGAATTAAAAAGTATATAGAATTAAGAATAAATAAATTAATCAAAAAATATTAGGTCAAGAATATGGAAGCAAAATTAATAAACTATAAATAAAGTACAATTAAATCAATCAGGCAAAAAATTATAAATTAGGGTTAATTTAAAAATAATTAATCTAATATGAACATTAAGAAAATTAGGGGGGGGGGTAAGTCATTTAAAATTTAAACCAAAAAACTAAATTATCAACACATTCTTTTATATATCTCTCGAATTTTAAAGAGAAAAGAAAGGGCACATAAAATACTTAAGACTCAGTAAAACATGATATATGTGTATTATAATTGTGTGTGTGTGCTCTAAAGCCTATAGACTTGGCCTAATTTTGATGAAATTAGGCAAAATATCTTGGAGAATTATTGTCAGATAATTTTAAAAATAAAAACATTGATGATCAGTATATAACATGAGACTGCTCTTTCAGACCAGGAGGATTTAAATTTAAAAAGGGATAGAAGAGTTTTAAAAGCAAAATTGAAGAAGATTTATGTACATTGAAAAATAAGTGTAAGATAGGTAATACATGTATTGGTTGGAGAAATTTGTTCAAATACAAATTTAAAATGTTTATGTATCTTTAGAAAAGTTATTATCTTGCCTATTATATTGCTGTTATCTCCCTGTACAATACTCATATTTTAAAGATGTTCAGTCCATCTAATTCCTTTTTGTAGTAGCGGCATTGAACTACATGTTTTATAGTCAAGATATCATCTTGAACATTTACAAGTCACTTCTATTCTATTGGAATCCATGCAAGTTTTGCATATAAAATTGTCATGTAGGACACGAATACATAGAATAAGGTACTCTACAAGTCTGGGAAGCCAATATAGAGAATTGAATACAAAGGTCCTTAGACATTGGGCTATAATCTGAAGGGTATTTCTAGATGTCTGCTGCAAAGGAGAACCTAGGCTGAAATCGAACCAGCCGCTGTAAAGAATCCCAGTGTACATTAACTCAGATGCCAAAAATGAGCTAAATAAAACGTTTTATTTTATTGTGCATCGACTGCTGATGTAATTTACATGAGGACTTTTCCTGTTACCTATACTTCCACGCTTTGTGTCCAGACGCAGACTTGAGCTTGTGTGCTTGGACCAATCAGCTGTGCATGATGAAGAGGCTGGGTTGTCTCCTTTTCAGCCAATCTGGGCTAAAATATTCAGCCAGAACAGAATTGGTAATCAGGCTGCTAATCCCGTGGGAGGGGGGGGGGGAGTAGCTTTTCTTTTTTCCAAAGATGGTTCCCAAGGGTAGGGCTGATGCCTTGTCTTTTTTCCAAAGACAAGGCATCAGCCCTACCCTGGCTCAAAAAAGGGTGGTAACCTATAGATAACCTATTCTAAAATTCATTGTCAATAATAATTGGACATTAAAATTTAAATAAATAAAGTTGTCTGATATCTATTAGGCTAGTACCATATCACATAGGGGCAGTATTGTGAGGATCATGGTTTTGTAAAGTGGTTTTACTAGTGAAGGTTGGAGTGATGTTTTTCTGGTTATTAGATGGATTAGTTTTGAGAGTCTAGTATGTGCCTGTAGTAATTGTATGTTTATATGAAGTTTCCAAGTAATTTGTGTATCAAATTGCACCTAGGCAACATAACCCTTAATCTTTTGAACACCGAGGATAGGAAGTTTATAAAAGTATTGGATATAATATAGGATACAGGATTAGGAATAGATCAAAGAACTGGTCATGGTGTTTTCATATATTTTGGACAAATGTGTTCACAATGCCTAGCATCTTTACAGAAGAAATCCTATTAATAAGTCTATGGACTATCTAGGTTTTAGAAAGAAGTTTCATTTATCTAGATATACAAAAACATCTTCAGTTAAATTAAATTTCTGTTTAATGAGTGATAAACATCATGGTTATAAAGTTCTATATATTTAGGTATATGTATTCACATAATAATAAAAACTCTGCCTGTCTGATGCTTTGGCTCCATTAGACGAAACGTTCCAAATATTAAAGCTGGTAGCCTATTTGGCTAAATTATTTGCACAGAGAGCAGAGGATGTCCCAGCCTGGCAAGTTAATTTTTCTGTAGTTATACATTTGAAAACGGTTACATATTTTATTGTTAGATAATATAAATAGTTTATTTTTCTTAGTTTCCTTGTGAAGATTAAGATGGCTTAACCTTCATTAAAAAGTTCTATTTGCAGGAACTGCGTCATCTAAGAGGCGAAAGTCTCTTCAACTTCTGCTTGGAATGATCGATGACAAACAACTGTTTATTATTTTAAGTATCATGTTTTACTGGTAAACTAATATTACTGCTAAATTCAATTAAAAAAGAAATAAGAAACTGAAGAAATCCAACACAAAAACCGTTCAAAGCAACGAATCTTTGGAAGATTTAAGCACTTATTTCTCTGATGGACATCTTTGCATTGAGGATTATTTTTGAAGATTTTTTGTGGACAACTAAGTAAGCTTTTGAATGGTCATGTTCCACAAGCCACGATTTTCCAACCGTTTTCGAGATATTTTAGAAAATGTATACAAAGATCCCAAAACGTTTCATCTCTGTTAATACATTTTTTTTCTTTTTCTAATACTTCCTTAACACAACCAAAATTGAAATATTTTAGATTAAATGAATGTCAAATGTCTGGAACAAGTTTCAACTGAATCAATCGTTTCTGAATACTCGAACTGAAAATTAGTTGGGAAAACTAGTATCAACTTTTCTCATAAACGGTTACATATATCACTTTAAAAATTAGTTCATTCGTTTTTCTGCATATAGAAAACCTATATATAAAGAGTAACTGCAAACATATTAACCGAAAAGGCCATCACGCAGGAGCTGCATAACTAAGCACTACCAATATAGATAAATAAAATAAAAACATAAATTGTTCTGCTCTTTTGCTTTTATGAGCAGCTGTTTCAATTATTAATTTTGTAATTAATTTCCTTCCAGAGTTTTATGTAGGTGTGGTACTACAGTACATAATAAAAACACAAAGCTTCACATATTCATCTTTTGATATTGATGAGAGTCGCGAACCTTCGTTTGGCGGGAGAATTCAATTCAAATATAGTACAAAGAAGCACCCCCCCCCCTTCCAATCGACCGATTTAGTTCATTTTCACAACACTTCTTTCTTATTAGATAGCCAGGACGTATACAGAGTTTTGAAACAATACAACACAAAATACGACCGGTATAAGGAAATGAGTAATTTCTGTCCGGAGTAAACCCCCCATATAGTCAACCGATTTAGGTTATTTTTACAACAAATTTTTCTCTTCGGTTGACCACAACAAATACCGAGTTTCGTTGAAATATAACAAAAATTATGGCTGGTATTGACAAATAACTACTTTGGCTCCGGAGTAAACCCCTCCTTGTTGGTTAACGAACTTGTTCAATCGTTTGATGGGGGAATACTATATACCAAGTTACGTGGCGAAAAAATAAAAACTCTGGCATGTATTGTGTTAATGGACACATATATAACTATATATGCATATACAGTAGAACTTGGATAATTCGAACCCCTAGGGACCGATAAAAAAGTTCGAATTATCCAAAATTCGAATTACAAAAGTTTTTGAAAATAAAGGGCTAAAAAATCAAACTTCATATTTTCACATTTTTTAATCTAAAAAGAAATATATTTCATTTAAAGAAAAACAAACGTTTCATGAATTGAAGATTGAGTACATAAGTTATAAATAATGTACCAAAAAACTAAGAATAAAATCTATTGTTTCTCTGACAATGTTAAAGTTTTATAACTTCTAGGCTTCGACATCTTAAATCAACAACTCACAGAACTGCACTGTACCCAGAAATTCAAGGCACAAACAATGCAACAGATCTTTGTTTTGTTTTTTTCTAGGAACTGAATAAGAAATGAAGATGGGAGGAAGCGGGACCCACCACTTTGCAGAACTCCTAGAGTCCAAGAGCTAGACTATGAGACCACCTCGCTTCTTGTCCTGGAACCCCTACATCCGTATCTTACTATCCTTCTTACCCGAGGGCAGAATATTTTGACAAGATTTAAGATCAACCATCTCACTGTACACTTCCCATTGGAGGCACAGACTCGTTAAAAATTCGAATTAGCCAAAATTTTTTTTGAATTAGCCACGATTTTTTTACATTGTTTATGCCCTAAATTCTAGGGACCGAGAGAAATATTCGAATTAAAGACGATTTTGAATTATCCATGTTCCACTGTATATGCATATATATATATATATATATATATATATATATATA
This sequence comes from Gonocerus acuteangulatus, assembly GCA_946811695.1. Classification (NCBI taxonomy): domain Eukaryota; kingdom Metazoa; phylum Arthropoda; class Insecta; order Hemiptera; family Coreidae; genus Gonocerus; species Gonocerus acuteangulatus. The sequence continues at coordinate 114,693,279 of OX328123.1, read as the reverse complement.
TATATATATATATATATATATATAAATTATAACTGGAGTCATTTTCGGTGTCTACTAGGTAGGATCGATAAAGATTCGAAGAAATTTTTCGAAAATTCTGCCATGAGGCTACTTTCCTTGACCTCAATAGCTACTTTCCTTCGTAGGAAAGTGCTAAAACGTAAGTATTACAATTTTGCGTAAATTTTACCCCCAAACCACACATTTTACCCATCTGTCTGTTTGGTGGACAGATTCTGCTGGCTGTCAAAGTTGGTCTTTCAAATTAGATGAAAGATTTTTTACCAAATTTTATACAAATCGGACCATTTGTATTTTTCTGCTCACTCTCTCTGTGAGAGAGATATTATATTATATATTGTGAGACAAATATATTATATTTTTGCATAAATATATTAAATCACTATTATGTTCATGATCTATGGGATCAGAAACGTGACATTTTCGGCAATTTTGGATTGTGTCATGAGGTGAACCTCATGAGCAGGTTAGGTTTCTATCTATGGAGGGAGGGAGGAAACGAGCTAAAAATGCAATAATATAGATACTTGGAGCTGCATTAAGTCCTTGACTACTACAAGCACTCTGGATATCTTGTCATTCTATTAACCTTCATTATCTTAAATGTATTAATATACAGTACACATTAATAGGTTTTTATTATGTATAAAATAATTTTAATTTGAAAACCTATATTTTCTCTATTTGTTTAATACTAGTTTTAATATGTATAATACTCCTAAAAAAATAATAAATATAAGCCAGTAATACTGGTTTCAAAATAAAAACACAACTTGGAAAGGAATAAAAACAATGGCAAAATAATAATAGCCCAGCATCAATTATATTGTAATAAATATATATTACATAAAATACTGTGAAGTCTGTCTTAACAGAACAATTTATATGCTAGTTTGCATGCTTATAAGCCATCAGGTATAATTTATATAAACAAGAACTATTCAGAAACCAGAACTATAGAACAATAATAGAGAGTATTTTCAACATTTATAATACTGGGAGAGAAAATTAAAGTTCAGATGAATGAACATTCCACCAAGACGAAAAACGTTTCACAGTTCTAACAATAGAAGTAACAAATTTGTTATATCAGGATCGGCAAAGAAGCATTCGCTCTGCACATTTCCTTCCAACAAGCTCAGCATACTGTTTCACTTCTTCGTCTTCATTACTTCCAAGAATCCTCGTCCTCATTTTGTAAGAGGAATAAGGCATGGCTATTTGTTTCCACAAGACAAGCACCTATAAAAGAATTTATTATTATTGAAAGGAAGAGCTGAAGAATTTCAGTACCATATTTTGGGGTGAGTTCGGACAGGTAGTACGAGTTCGGACAATAGTGCATGGCGCAGGAAATCACATGACCTGGAGCAAACTTTTTCATTAGGGTCATAATTGGCATGACAAATACTCTCGATATTGTATGTTTCCCATGTAGGTAAGGCGAAATCGCCCTGAGAACACTTTGAAGTGAGTAACGAATATTTTAATGTGAGTTGTAATTTCCATGATTTTCAAAATGCTAGAAACAAACGTCTGTGTAGAGGCTCTAGAAGTAATTAAACCCTAATTTTTCATACTTTATAGTAGGTTTACATGTTGGCTAATGATACATAAATAAATATATTAATTTTTTTGGTTCAAAAGCTTTTTTTTCTTCGTTAAGTAAAAAACTCGCATACCCCATGGGGTGAGTTCGGACATGTATCAATTATACCCGTGTCCTTTTGGCTTAAAGGAAAACAGTATTTATTCCAAAGAGGCTTTGAAAAATTTGGTTGATGATGTCAAAACAAAGAAGAAGACTCTGAAAGAGGCAGCGTATCGATTTAGGTATTTCGATGTACAACGAAATACCTACATCGACTTTAAATGATAAAGTTAGAGGAATGCACACCAAAAAAAAAGTGGCGGCCAAACAAAATTGAGTCAAGAAGAAAAAAAAATATCAAAGGGAATTTAAGCTGCAGCTGAATGGGACTTTCCATTAACTCGATTGAGATATTCGCCAAATCGTAAAAACATATTTGGATGGTCAGGAAAAAATTCGTAGGATTTTAAAGCAAGCTCAGACTGGAATGGTTTTAAGGCTTTATGAAAAGGAATCAGCCATAACGGAACGCCTTACACAAAGCATCAAAATGTGTAGAGAAGAAGTTGATAAGGAAAAAGTGAAAGAATATTTTGTTAATCTAAAAAATATCATAGAAAATATTTCTCTTTAGAATATCGTCAATTATGACCGAGCTCACTCCAACTATAGGTTAAGTTAAGATTTTTACAGGAATTAAAGGCTGTCCGAACTCACCCCACACGTAGGGGTGAGTTCGGACACATTTTAGCTATAAGAAAAATTGAAAATTTTTGAGATATTCAAAAAACAAAATACACTATTCGATAGAGGAGACCAAGTGATGATACACCGTTAAACAAAACTTTATCTTTTATGCAATAAAAGAAACTAATGATAGAAGCGTCTTATAAAAAAATGTAAAATCATTTCATTAAGAGTGGGAGGGGGGGGGGGGGTCTCTAGTTTTAAATCATTAACTAGACCGTAATGGTAATTTTGTTTTGTTACAAAAACCTCAATATGAAAAATTATAAACTAATGACAAAAATGCCTTAGCCGAACAAATAAAAAACTCTAAAATTAAAGGCAAGAATATCTTTATTGAAGGGGCAAGATTGTCTACTATTTATTTATTTAAACCCATGATCCTTGGCACTAAGTGTTAAGTGCTCACGCCCACCATGCCAAGTATGATGTACTTTTAGTGGATTAATTACAATTTAGTTGTGTCAAATACACCACGGCAGGGGGTCCGTTGAAGGCATTGTTCTGGCTGATTCAGTATCATGATATCAAACCCGCAAACCTAACCGAAATAACATAATGAAGTCCCAAACCAAATACGAAGGGCATAGGGCAAGGCCCGGAGTAGTGGGGATAGAAAGAAAGCCAAGCTATCTGCTGATGCACACACCAGGACACCAGGCCCGAATGTGTTATGATTAATTTAGTAAGGTTACTACAAACCTTGTTTAAATTAATGTAGGAGTCCTCACAAACTGCTTCAATATCATCATTAAATCGAGAATATTTAGATTTATCAAGTTTTTCCTGACATTCTTGAAATGGGTGCCATGTATATACTTCTGGACAGAGCAAATAAGATGGGTTAAACCTCGCTTTGTACCTCATTTTTGGACAGGTATGAATGTAATATCCCATGTAGTAGCTGGATATATCAGGTGATATTTCATGCAGTTTTCTTACATATTCTATTTCCCTGATGAGACAAAAAATAAATTATAAATAAGATAACAAAACTTAGAAAAATCAATATTTTCCAAAATTATACCAAAATCATCAGTAAAATTAAATTAATATAATTCTTCATCAGAAGACATGTTTATTTCTATAGATTGTTCAGTGGAAGCAACTCAAGATCCTAGTGAAAATCATTTTAATTTATTTTATTTTATTCCTGTATAAAGTAAACATTGCTTTGTTAGTATATATCAGTTATGTTATTCTGTATAATTTAGGAAGGTATTTAATTTATTGTTCCTTTACCCAAATATAGAAATTTCATTCAAATATAGGCAGAACTAGAATTTTCTTCAGGCTATAACAGGAATTCCTATATTTATAGGGAAAATATAATTTTTTACTCACATTATAATTTAAAAATTCAAAGTTATATATCTACCATTTTCCACTCCGTTCAATTACCAATATATTTACTTTTATTTTCAGAGAAATGTCAGGATTAAATAATTCCATTAATAGTTTTTGCTAATGTTAATGAAGGGGGGGCATGAAGTTACTTAGACAGGGGCCCGTAATCCCTCCCGCAGGCCCTGTTCACGTTTAAAGTTTCTAAATCAGAGGGCAAACCATACTCAACAGTTGCTCAAATACCTCTTCATTCATCCTCAGGAAATTTTGAAAAAGTCTAGGTTCCAAGCTTAGTTCACGAAGTAGGTTACAATGATCATGGGTCCATTGATTCTTCAAATAATTTCTGAAACACATTCTTTTCTTTTAATTATTTAAAGACTCTTTCAACACTGCGCACAATTCAACTACGCTACTTTCAACCTCTGGGTTTGCCCTGGGCAAATAAACTTATGCGGCTACGGCTTTGTACAACGCGATGTGCCTTGCTTCCATCACAAATGTTTAGTCGACCCTGAAATTTTGTGCGATATTTTTGTGCAGTGTGAGGGGTCCATGACCATTCAATATTTTGTACCAAAATAAGCTCCCTCAATATTCGTGCTCAAAACTTTGAGTAAAAGTTTTGCCAGTATGAGGGGCCCTTTAGTTATCCAAATTTTGCTACCTACAAAATCCAACATATTTTAAATATATCAATGCCCTATAAATTTATATGACACTATAAATTTGTCATTGTACAAATTACATAATAGACTTCAAGGTGATATTATTATTTCTAGTTATTTAAATTCTACGGGAAACATTAATAATCATCATTCTATAATCATACCAATATTCACACAATAACAAATTGAAACAGCACAATATTACAATGTTATGGCTACCAGGGCATAAAGACATTAGACTAAGTACAGCCTCAGAAAAAAATGAATGGACAGTACCTCAATGAACCATAAGTTCCTAAGGATAGAAAAGAGTAGTCGGGATCATAGAAGAAGTAAACTGATGAAACACATTTAGGTAATATGTCGATAACACCAACAGCAATGAGTTTCCCATTCAACCAGTATTGTTGATGGAATGATCCATATCCTGAAGGCAGACCTTTTGAAGTCTTTTGGGGCTGAAATAAGTATTGGAAATCACAAAACAGTTTAATTCATATAAAACAAAATTAAAAATATTTACAGAAATTTGATTAAAAAATATCTCTCAGAAAATGAAATAGAATGACTATTTTATAAAATGGTGACACTTTTTATCAATAATTTATTTTCAAAATGCATAAAAAACCAATTACTCGGCCCAAAACTATGTTTAAAAACAGGTTATGTTATAATTTCTTTGCGAGAGTTCATAAATTTGGTAAGTGAGAAGGTTTCTCTCTCCAGCATTATTGCTCCTCTCCCTAATGCTATATTTTGCCGGATTCCTCTTCGGCTTCTTCAGGCTATCATTGGTCCTTGATGGTTGGAAAGGGAACCACCCCCAACCACCGAGGTGTATTATAGCCAGAAGAAGCTGGAGAGGAATCTGGTGAAATATAGCATAGCTGATCGAGAGAAAAGTTGTCTCAATAACATATATATAAATACTGTTTGGACTGCTATCTCCAGATTGAAATATCAGTCCGCAGCACTCCCGGCACTGCAACCACTGATATATCAGGCCGTAGCAGCGCAAGGGTTAAACTATTGCAGGACTTACTATTCCCTATATGATCAGATCAAATTTACAGTCTCAGGGATCAAACGTTACTAGCACCATTTGCTAGACAATTTTTTTTTAAAAGTGATTTGGCAAAATATTCTATCAATATTTGAATAAGTTCTTTGTTAAAATTGTTGAAGGTGAAAAAATGAATGAAAACAAATAATGTTCATGCATTTCAGCAAATATTCACAGAAAGGCATGCAGAAGTAATATGATATAGTATGAATTAACACCGACTGACCTGCAAAGGAGAAGCCACAAGAAATGAATAGAAAGTCGAAAAGTCACATTCATCCCTGCTTTCTTTATGAATGGCCATTTGATATTTAGCATATAGCTTCCAACTTTCCCTGAGTGCATCTTTCCCATTTATCGATGACACAAGTCGTATCTACTTCACAGAATATATTAAAAAAATTATTGATCTATCCAAAGATTTGAAGAAATAAAAAAAAAAAAAAAGTTTCTCAAAGTTGCACAAAATTTACTCTACAAGGGTGTTCGTAAAATATGTTGCAGATAATTTAAAATTTCAGAATATTTGGGCATGAAGTGCAAGAATAACACCTCCATTAGGAGGGTGAATTTAAATTGACAATATTTTGGTTGCTGTTTAAAGCTGAAGATGGCAAGCAAGGTATATTTATGAAAGTCTGACTCACAGTAACTGTGTCATCCTAGTGTGTTTACTATAATGCTTATGTATGGTGTGATTTGGACAGCTTACAATAGAAACTTAATATTTTTCGCCTTGAGTGTAATGAAACCAACACTTGTGAAACCTAAAGCACTGTTTTCTCTTACTGAAGAGGTCCAATGCATTAAATACATTCCTAAACTTTAATAGTAGTAAATTTATTAGGATTTTGCTTACGACGGTCATGTTCACTTACAATGACTTACAAAACATACAGAACTTCTCAAGATTGTTAATATAATATTTGAAAAAAAAAATAAAATAAAGATTTCCAAATGTAACCAATATATATGCAGGGTGTTCAAAACTCGATTGACACCCCCCTTTTAAAATAATGACTACGAAATTCTAATCATTAGGTGAGTTCTATTGCTTTAAATTTATTATTTTAATGCCTTTATAAAGTAATTGAATTTGATTTTTTCTTCAAACATTCTTAAATCCAAAACTAGGTGGAGCAAAAATAGTTTAGGAAATGTTTATTAAGTTTTACTGAAGAGTAGATCACGTTGATAATGAACTTTTCTGAAAATTCCATTCCTGGAAGCTCCATTCCTATTAACATTTCAGGCATTTAAAGGTACTTTTTGGAAAGTAAATTTAATCCTCTACAATGTTTATATCAACTACTTTTTTCATTACGGGCATACTTTCTAGGTTATTGACAGAAAAGTGATGAAAAACAAGGGTTTTATCGGTTTTTGGCAATTTGTTACTCTTTGGTGCGCTTTAGCGAAAAAATGACAGATATAAAATCGACATAAAACTCAATTCTCTACACTAATCCGTCATAAAAATAACCCCTTTCCATTGGAGATTCCAGAGTTAGGGTCTCTGGAGAAGAACTGGAGAAAGTTGAGGGGTCGTGCATTAGGTCCAATGAAAGTTCATTCGACCACGTTAAGACCCACCAAGTTTAGTTTTTAAATTACAAAAATTGTGGGAAAAAAGGGGGGTGTCAATTGAGTTTTGAACACCTTGTACATATATATATATATATATATATATATATATATATATATATATATATATATATATATATAATAATAATAATAAAAAATAGTTCCTTAGAACTTAATTCTCTATGAAATAATCTATATGTGTATATATATATGTATATATATATATATGTATATATATATATATATTTATACACACATATAGATTATTTCATAGAGAATTAAGTTCTAAGGAACTATTTATTATTTATTTATTAATCTTATGGAGCGTGCAAACGAGCAATGCACTCTTTACAAAGTTGCGAAGGGTAGAACCCATCAACAGGTCAATGAGTCACTAAGAGTTAATATTTACATGTATGTATATGGGATAAACGCTGATATAATGAAAGTTTTAAAATTATTTAGAAGCGAAAAAAAAAAAAAAAAAAAAACTATAATTCACAAGAGTATGGATTATTTCATTTCACAGTAGTCCATACATGTTTTTCCGGATTTGTATGTTTGCGTTAGATGTCTGTGTAAATATTTATGTGTCTAAGGTATATGAGAATTGCGTTAATGTGAGGACTGTTATCTGTCAAAAGTTCATGTAGGTGAGTTGGTAGGTTTGTACCGTCTAGTTGCTTGCATTCTGTTAGTATGTGTATAATAGTCAGTTCTGTGTTGCAAATGGCACACGTTGATCTGTCCTGTTTCGTTATTAAGTTGCGGTGTGTCAGCAACGAGTGCCCGATGCGGAGTCTGGTGACAACTACTTCTTCACGCCTCGTGGCTCGGTTGCTGGATGACCAGGCACACACAGTTTCTTTTATTTGTCTCAATTTGTTGTCTTGTGTGTTAGTCCAATTGATTTGCCATTTATTTTTCATGTGTGATTTTATGTTTGTGAGTAGGTCCTGTACTGTCAGTTCTTCTATGTCTAGTGTATATCTTGTCGTTACTTGTTTGGCATGTAAGTCGGCTTCTGTGTTCCCTGGGATGTCCATGTGTCCGGGAAGCCACAGAATTATTACTTGCATGTTGTAATTTTGTAAGTTATGTATTCTTTGAAAGATTTTAGTCATTGTTGTGTGGGTGTCGTAGATAGAGAGTAAAGAACTTAAAGAATCCGAACATATGATAACAGTTTTGTTTGGGGTTATAGTTATATTTCTTATAGCCAAAAGTATTCCTTGAAGTTCTGCCAAAAACACGGTTAATTTATTATTTAATTTAGAGCCGAAATTAGTGTTGTCTTTGATAGCTGCAGACCCAGTGCCATCCCTAGTTTTTGATCCATCTGTAAAAGCTAGGAGTGCATCTGGATACTGCAATAGAAAATAGTTAAACTGGTTTTAGTAAATGTTTAGAGAAAGGATTGTTTTTATTGAATTTTGTCAATTTTGTGTTAATTTCTAAGTTCTTTATTCTCCACGGAATGTAAGTCTGTTGTTGTTTCATGTGTATAGGTGTGTTTAGTAAATCAGTGTTTCTAGCGTAGTCTAGTATTCTTGTATTTAGTGGTCGTTGTCGTGTTCTCGTCCGGTCGTACTCAGCAATGAATGGGTTTTGTATTAAAGTCTGTGTACATGATGTATTGAGGAACTTAAATTTAGTGTAAAGTTTTAAACAAAATTCCTGATGCCTGTACTCCAATGGAGGCTCGCCCGCTTTGACATACAAGCTGGCACATGGGCTAGATCTGAATGCACCTGTTGCTATTCTAATTCCTGTGTTATGAAGCGTGTCTAACATTGTTAACGCTGTCTTACTGGCAGATGAATATGCTTGACAGCCGTAATCCAGAAGTGACCTGGTATAAGCTCTATAAAAGGCAAGCATAGAACATCTGTCAGCTCCCCATTTTGTATTGCTGAGAATCCTCAATAAGTTAAGAGATTTCTTGCATTTATTGAGGAGTTCTTTTATTAAAAAAATAACTATTTATTAAAAAAAAATTTATAATCAAATTTTTTCGTAGAACTTTTATGTTCCAACTTTAAGGTTTGGGAAATGTAAATAAACCAGTTTGGACATGTTATACGTTTGTTTTCTTCCTATTTTGAACATCAATATCCATAATACAACATGGTCTACAATTCAATAAGATTTCAAGTAGGCAATGTTTGAAGCTAAATTAGTAAATTTGTACTAATTTGAGAATTTTTATCTGACAAACATAAATATAGAAAAGGTTTGGCATCGTGCAAATATTAGAGCCTCAATTAGCAGATTATTTAGAAAACAATCAAACCTGCAGTTCCAATGGTCTAAGAAATCAATACAAAAAATAAAAATAAATAAATGTCCAGGACTTTTAACATGAAACATAATGAGGAAAATCATCCTTAAAAATAGAAACATCCAGAAGATAAAATTTGGCCTTGTAGACTATAGCAATAGAAAGAAAAATAAATCCTGGGCAAGTCAGTCAGTGCATTTTTTTATAGAGGCATCAGTTTACCTTGAGTGGACTTGTGATTAGAAAGCGGGTGAACTGATTCACGGTACACTTAGTTATAGGATCTTTATGAATAGCCATTTGGTACTTCTGATACAGAGCATGCTCCACTTCAAATGTTTCCTCGAATTCTCTGCTCTTAGGGCTTGAACGGACAGTTCTTAACTGCTCAACAAATATTTTTCTTCAACAGACAAAATTTAACAACAATACTTCCTCTCTTTTTATTGTTTGGGAAGATAAAACTTGGAAAGATAAATGGCTGTAAGACTTAAATTAAAGACTTCATCTAAAACTTTCTCCATATGTATATAAATGTGTTTGTGTGTATTTATAAAAGCCCTCACACTCACTTAACCTGCACAGCAACACATTAGTTCGGGCCCTGGATTCATAAGCAGCTACGGCCAGTTTAATCAGTCTAGTGCAGAACTCCAGTTCCCACCTCTGAGGAGGGTCTTCGAATATTTTTGGCTGTCCCTTGGTTGGGAATCATAAAGGTTTTCATTGAAGAGTTTTTCGGAGATCACATATTGTATAATTTTAATCACATTATGATAATTAAGAAGGCAGTATACTTCTCAAAGTTGAACCAAAAAGCACAAACAAACACATATATGCATAAAGGGTTTTTGAAAAGAGTAATTTTTGATTTTTTTTTAATAACAAAATTACATTAGATTTTATTAATAAAGTATAAAAGTGATAGCCCTTAAAAAAATAAACAACATATGCAAAACATAATAAGATGTATATTTTATTATTTTTAATATAAAATGAATTACATGTTTAGTATATAACAATCCAATACAGAGAATAAGACGCTATTTAATTTTGTAAACACTAGAACTTATAGAATATGTTAAATATGTCTGAATATTGGTTTTATTTTTTTATTGAAAGTTCTTGTTTCTAGCTAATATTGCTACAGATATAAGTGATCATTATCTTTAAAAGAACTTTCAATATTCATGAACTGATAAGTACCTGCATTTTTGAAGTAATTTGGTCATATAAAAGTTTATTGACTTTTCATAATTATTTAATTTTATAGATATTTATGTTTTAAGAATTTCTTCATTAGCTCCAAAAAGTAAACTTATTAAAGATATTTTTAGCTTATAAATAAAGTGATACATAATAAACCACAATTAATATGAATGTATTTAAATAATTTATAATTAATTAAAATGTGTACTTTTTAATAGCATTTTCATGCCTCATGTCTTTATTGTTGTCAGTATATATATATATATATATATATATATATATATATATATATATATATATATATATATATAACAATAAGACATATATTTTGTTAGCAGAAAAGTGAAGCATATTGTTTTCGGAATAACCCGATATCCACACGAGCAACTTACCTCCAATTTGTTAATAGATTTCTCATTGTTTGATTCTGCAATAAATTCTTCTAATGATTTCTCTTTTTGCACCTTTTTTCCTAAATTTTCTAAACTTAAACCTTTTTTTTCTAGTTTTCTTTGTTTGTTTTCTAACCGCAATAATTTTGCTTTTTTGGAAACAGGTTTTGTCAGATCTATTCCAACTCCTGGAAAATGAACAACTTTTGGTCAAAATTAAAAATTAGTAAAGAATATTGAAAAACAAATTAATGGTGCTTTCCAAGTGTTCTTATCATTAGAAGGTGATTTAACTGGTAGGTCAAATAGACTTTTTGTAACCGAACGTGCTTGGTTAAACTCATGGTATTTATTTTCAGCGGTTTTCTCCCTTCCTGTGAGGCAAAATGAAATACTCTCATATTTTACAAATTCTATTTTAAAAATGTGATGCAAACAATAAATATCTTGATTCAATTGAAACACAGTATGCAGATCTTTCTGTTTTTTATTTTATTTGCCTCCTCTGGGTTTGTTTGGCTACTATACTCATATTACAGAATGCCCAAGCAAAAATTAGTTCAGCCTGTTTGGTATTAGTGACAATGCAAAAGCCAATAAGCAATTAACACCATTAATTAACATGAACCCTTTGCCACATTTCTGACACATAGTCGTGCCAATCAAGAGAGGAGGGGTAGTGAGGGTGAGAGGCAGGAAGAGAAAATAAGTCAAACCAGCTTTATGCTGGCTTCTACATTTATCATTGGCTATTCGAGTTATCAAGCTAACCACCCAGCCACTGCAAAGACCCATTTCCACCTTGGCCAGTTTTCGTTAAATGACTTAACTTACTTAGAGTTCATACAACTCTGTCATCAGAGAGTTTATAATAACCCTGAATCGCTACCATAAGGGCCTGATTCTTTAAATGCCAGAATTTTTACAATTAATACAATCGTCATAAAGGCTATCATTTAACGAAAACTACCCAAGGTGGAAATGCACAAATAAGTGAGAGGGTATTAGGTTCTTGACAAGGTATTAATGGCCTAAACCTTGGCTCAATACTATGATATCATAACTTTCATAGAAAAAATGTTTTTGGGAGGAGCCTGGAACTTTGCCTCTTTTTTTCAACATTAGTTGTTTTGGTGGGGATTCTATTTACTGGAGGATTTTGATCTTAAGTTTCATATTAAGCTATTGAAAATATGCTGTTTAACACGGCAGCAAGAACTTACCAGGCCTCGGATTCTTTAGACATTTCTTTTCAGGAGATGAATGAACAGGAGACGTTTCAGGTCCTGTAAATCATTATTTCATGTTAAATTGATAATATTATCATAACTAGAGGATTTATTAAATGATAAAAATTTATTTTAAAGAAAACTATATTGCAAGAACTGTATTCCCTTAATGCCACATAATATTTAAAATAAATGTTTCCAGATTAAAATTGCATAATTCTGCATTACTTCTAAAAAATCAGAACTTACTTTACTTTAAAAGTCCGAGTCTCAGTAACTAGCAATAGCAATTTGGAATGCTTAAAATAGAAACCCTTCATATTAAAAAACAAAGCAAAAAAAAAAACAAAAATAGTTAATCTAACTCGCTAAAATTAATAGAATTTTATTAATTTTAGCGAATTGGATTGACAAGAGTTTTTATGTCTTCTTGAGTGAGCAGAAACGTGTAGCACTTATGCTCACAAAGTGACAGGTTACGACCAGTGAGGAAGCCCTTCAAATTTACAATTATTTTTCAATAAATAATTTATCAACATTTCAAATGAGAGTTCTTTATTTTTTCCCAATGTTACATCCGTACAAATATTGTTGCTAGCTTTCCTAATCTGTATAACTTTAGTGCTTAATAACTTTATTCCTAGTTAAGAGTGATTATTAAAAAAAAAAAGACTTGTGTTTAATGTATCAAAATATCTTGAAGACCAACAAGTAAAAAAAAAAAAAAAAAAAAAAAAAAAAAAAAAAAAAAAAAAAAAAAAAAAAAAAAAAAAAAAAAAAATCAGTTAGGAGGCCCTTAAACTTCACAATTATTCTAGATTGCTCCATCTTTTGATGGGAGAGAGAAAACATGCTAAAATCACAAACACTCAGACACATTACAAACTTGAGAGCCCTGAAGCCAGATAGTAAGTGAAAAATGTAGAAATTACCTGTAAAGCCTTGAGGCTCATGTTCCTGAGATAGCCTCTCAGCCAGGCCAGTGCTTAATCTAGGTTCAATATATTCAGCTGAAAAGAAAAAATAAAGTAAACAATAAAGAAATAATGTAAAACTAAATTTTCTCTGGGAGTCTAGAAACCTTCTTCTATTTGCATGTCCACATCCTTCAATACAGGAGCTTCTATTCTAGACTTTTCTTCAATTATTTTACTCATTCTTTTGTCATATATGTTACTTCCTGAAAAAATAATACAGTATCCATAAATAAGTGAGCTTTAACCCAAGAAAATGTATCACAGTGAACCAAAAATAGTGGAAGAAAACTGACCTGAACTTTCTGCTTCATTGCTTCCATCACTTTCATAATTTTGTGTATCTTTGCAAGAACCTTGTTTTCCATTATTAAGGTAATTTGCAACTCTCTTCAAAAGTTTCTTCTGGGACTTCGAAAGTTTAAAATTCAATGTGTCACACCTATGAAAAATATACTATTAAAGATTATTACAATAAACTAGAAGAACTAATACTATTACAGGGGTAATCTATTTGTGAAAACGTAGCAGAAGGCCAATAACAGAAAACAGGATTAAATATGAATAAAAGTGTTCATTGTTGGCCTAAATGCTTCACACACCTCATCAAGAGCTTATAATTATAATTACAATAATATAATTATAATTATAAATGAAAATCAATATAACGCGTATCCTTGATATTGAAAAAGCCTACGATACACAACAAAATGAAAGTGTACTGAAAATAGCTATGGACACTGTACAACAACATATCTCCCCCCCCCCAGTGCTTTATTGCCTTTACGTAGACGATTTGCTTCATAGATTAAAACAAGAAATATAGAGTATACTAAGGATGTGCTGCAACAAATACTACGTCTTGAAAACTGGAGGGTTACTAACAGACTACATTTCTCAACTATAAAATCTCAATATATAATTTTTACTAAAAATAGGCTATTACCAAAAATATACTTATGCCTAAGCAATGAAATAATCAATTGCACAAATATGAGGACGAGGATAAAGGACAAATCTGGCCTTCAAACTGCAGAAATATGAGTTACTAGCTGAATACCCGTGCTTCGTCACGGCAGATAAGTAGTTATTTTATTGCGTTAAATAATGTTTCATTAAAATTACGTTACTATACAATTCTGTGCAGTTTATTACAGCACGGTTCCCGTCATACTATATTTTATTCAATGGGCGTTAAAATTTAAAAGTTTATGTTTCCAAGAAGTCATATGGTAACACCCAATATATTTACGAGTATTACCAAGGTTATAGGCGAGGAGGCTGTGCAAGGGTTCCGGATATTATTACCTCGCCTGGAAAACCTAAGGATATGCCATACATCACGATTTGACCGGGACTGTCCCGGTATTTTGCAATTGTTTCGGTGTCCCGCCCAGTTTTATCAATGTCCCGGAAAAGGCTGTAAGATGTAAAAAGTAATGAATTCATGTTTATTTTTTTTTTTTTTTTTTTTTTTTTTTTTTTTTTTTTTTTTTATCTTTATTGGTAATTTACAATCTGTACAGTTATGTACAATAAGTAAAATTGGTCAAAATATACATAAAACATAGTGAATGAGATGAGGGGAGGAGGCAGACATTCCTGCCACTCCCAATGAAAGTTATTGTATTTCTTTCTTTAATTAAAAATTGGTCTCTTTTTTAAACTATATACATTATTTACAATATTTACACTATTTACATTATTTTATGAGTCAGGCAAATTAACCAGTAGTAAATTGTCTCGTGGCCAATGGCGGCGAAGGCGTCGAGGAGGATTATCTGGGATGACGTTGGAAGAGAGGGATCTACCAAGAGGATTGGGGTGGGCTGGGAGTTTTGAGAAAAAGGTCAGGAATCGGGATTTGGCTAATTCATGGACAAAGGGTATATCAGTGTCTCGATGGATGGTCAGGTTTGAAACGTAGAAAGGAGCGTTAAGGATTTTACGAAGGACTTTAGATTGGAAACGTTGGATAATTTTTATATTTGATGGCTTAGCTGATCCCCAAAGTTCTATGCCGTATGTCCATATCGGTCTTATTATGGTCTTGTATATTGTCAGTTTGTTTTTTGTGTCTAGTTTTGATTTGAGTCCAATTAGTCGTCGGAGAAGTCCGAAGCGTTTGTTCAGTTCTTGTCTCTTGTGTTTTATGTGTGTTTTCCAGGTAAGTCGCTTGTCGAGGTGGAATCCTAAATATCGAACCTCGTTAGATTGGGGTATTGGGATATTGTGGATTTTTACAGGAGGGCACTCAGCTCGTCGCAGGGCGAAAGTTACATGCGTACATTTCTCTGGGTTCATTTGAATCCTCCATTTGTTGACCCATTTCTCGACGTCATTAAGGTAGTTTTGAAGTTTTTCAGATGCCAATTTAGGGTCGGGAGAGGATATAAGGAATGCAGTGTCATCGGCAAATGTACAAGTGACGATATTTGGGGTTGTTGGGATATCTGACGTAAATATAGAATAAAGGAGAGGAGCTAGAATGCTGCCTTGGGGAACACCTGCTTTAATGGTTCGAGGAGAGGAAATTGAAGAGCCGTATTTGATATGGAATGTACGATTTTCAAGGTATGATTGTAGGATAAGATAGAAATGGAAAGGAAGGAGTGTTTTGAGTTTGTGAAGGAGTCCGGGATGCCACACTCGATCAAAGGCCTGTGCCACGTCAAGGAAGACCCCGGAACAAAAACCTTTTTGCTCAAGTGTGGATGAAATGGTGTCAACTACACGAAAGACTTGTTGGGTAGTGGAATGCTGGGTGCGGAAGCCAAACTGGTGATCAGGGATTTTATCGTTTGAGTTTACTATGGGTAGGAGTCTTCTGTACAGGAGTTTTTCAAATACTTTTGAAATTATTGGGAGTAGGCTAATAGGGCGATAGGAGCT
Organism: Gonocerus acuteangulatus; assembly: GCA_946811695.1. Classification (NCBI taxonomy): domain Eukaryota; kingdom Metazoa; phylum Arthropoda; class Insecta; order Hemiptera; family Coreidae; genus Gonocerus; species Gonocerus acuteangulatus. Next base: position 114,677,281 of record OX328123.1, on the reverse strand, counting down.
GGCAAGTATTGGAGATTTAAGGGGTTTTGGAATAAGGATTACTTCGGAATGCTTCCAGGATGAGGGAAATCGAGTAGTACGAAGGATGCTATTAAATATTAGGGTAAGGAACATCAGGGTTTTGTGTGACAGGTGTCGAAGGATATTGGCAGTTATTAGATCAGGACCAGGAGATTTCTTAAGAGGGAGATGGTGAATTGTATACTTGACATCTGCAGGACTGATGGATTTAGGTGGTTTCGAAAGAGGAAGAGGTTCATCAAGAGAGTTCAGGATTTCAGTAGTGAATGTGGGATTAGTTTCAGGATTTGGAGTGAATACGGATTGGAGATGGTCGGCAAATAATGTTGCTTTTTCCTCGTCACTTCGGGCCCAGGAACCATTCTCTTGGCGTAAAGGAGATGAGGTCGGTTGGAATTTTAAGATGTGCTTTGTTGCTTGCCATAGGGAGTTGTCACTGGTGGAGAGGGAGGAAAGGTAAGTATCGTAATAAGGAATTCATGTTTATAAGAATCTTTTTTAAATCGGTTACTTTTCTACAATTAACATTTTTACTACTGCTCACAGTGTCAAAGAAATGAGAAGTAATCTAACTGTAAAATGCTGGAACTACCTGCACAGCGCTGCCAGCTGCCAGACACTACTATTTGGCTGAGAGATTGTTTTAAGAAAATCAAGTAGCAAAAAAAGTTCCCTTCTTATTTTTAAGGTTTGGGTAGACTAACAGTTTAGGATTCCCCCTTCCCGTTAGTTGCTAGGCTTAAAACTCACCAACCATTTTGCTTATAATTTGTACTCTTTTTATCCCCCCCCCCACCCCAGTATGCCCATCCCATATTAATGTGTCCCGGTTTAACTCTCCAAAAATATGGCAAGCCTATCTGACGGGGACAGGCAGAAAAGAAACGCAATTAAAACTCTATGAGGGACAGTTAATTTCTAGTAATTCAAGGTCTGCCATCATAGTAGAAATTAACCTCAATTAGAAATAAAACTATGAGATAGATAATGTAAGGTAACAGCTGTTCTTTATCGTCCTAGCAACGCAGGCTGCCTAGGCTTGCCTTCTCTAACCAACTCAATCTTTAAACCCCCCTAAAAATGCTTAAAAATACGAATATCAAAAAATCCTTTCTTAGCGAGCGCCTACGTTATATAGGGAGTGTCCATGCAAAATTTCAAAATTTTCTGTCGAGCGGTTTGGGCTGGGCGTTGATAGATGAGTGAGTGAGTGAGTGAGTGGTATTTGACAAATATATAGTAGACTTAACAGTGTTTAAAGGAATGGGAGATGGAGGAGTAGTTGAAGGGGACCGGTCCAATGAGCAGGAGTATAAAGAGCTTATTTTTAAAAGCAGAAATAAAACTTACTTAATAGTGTATAAAGGACAACAAGTTATGGTGAGAGAAGGCTTATAGCAATATTGCCCGCTCCTTCTCCAGCCTCGATCTATTAAATCTTGATAGTCTTCAATTGATAACGTGTGAGCCCATATACCTGGAAATAATCATGAAATCAGAGAGAGGGAGAGAAAAAAAGAGTACAGTATTTACATATTAGGCAGAAGGTGAAAAAATAAAACATGTGAATTAAAAAGTATGATTTATTAATCACAGCTTTGGTGTCTGCAGAGTTTTACACCTTTAGTGCCTCATCAGGATCTAAACAAAAACTTAATTATAGCCATTTCAGGGAAGTCAACGTTCCACTATCCTGCAGTGGCTGAAAATAAATTTTAGGATAAGCTCTTGATGAGGAGCTTCATTTTTTAACCTTCCTCCTGATATATTTAATTATTTAAACTTTAATGTACATTATAATTAACTCAGAATTTTAGGACGGGTTCTCTATAGGTCACCACCCTTGTCTAGCAAGGATAGGGATGATGTATTTTCTTTTTTCGAAAGAAATGCCACCACCTCTAGTGGGAATCGAACCCATGACCCTCGGCAGTGCTAAGTGCTCACACCTGAATACTCATGGCCACCGGGCCTCCCCTCCTGATATATAAAATGTGAATTCAATAGGGGCACATTATCCTCGTTATTATTATTATTTAGATAATTATTTCTTATTTTAATAAAAAATAAATAAAAATAAAATAGTTATTGATTGCATTATAATTCAGCAGCCTACATTCCACATTATTTTCAATTTTTATTCTTCTCAGGTGAAGGATTTAATGAATAAAAATAAAATAAGATTCATAATTATTTTATTAATCCATTTCATTGATTTTTTAATACTACAGGCTGTTCAGATAGATGGAAAGGCTTGATTCCGCATGCGCAAAATTCTAAGGGAAATATTCTCTACAGTTCTGCCATTTGAAATTTCTCCCTGTCAATATACATATATAACAACTTTTGTACAAGACAGGCTCAGTCATGACTAGTGGTAGATCTCTGAAATCTTGTGAGTATTTCTAAATATACCTGACTTTAAAAAACAGGTTTTATATTAAACAAAAATATGGAGTATGAATGCTTGAGTAATTTGAAATGATATACTTCCGGTATACTAGTGGCTAGGAAGTGGATGTAGTCCGTGTTGGTTACAAAGGCGATAGAAAACATAAATTAACCATTGATTACGATTTACCTGGCCTCTCTATGAATACTAATAGATACAAGTTTGCAGAATATAAGCAATAGACTAAATGTACACTTACACCTTCAATAAATACACAAATAATACTTATTATTTCTGTTTATTGAAGACGTTTCAAATATAGGTTTAGCAATTCAATGAGTATTTTGTTTCAGCTATATATTGAAGTAACTACTTTACAATTAGAGTGAACACATTTTCAGTTTCCTTGGTATTTCTTTATACACATGTCAACGACGAGTGCATTTGATAGTTACAAATAAAGGAGCACAAGTCAAACTGACACTATTTAGTTTACGCTGACTTAAAATAGTTGAATTCTTAACCCCTCATATGTTATGGCTGCCTAGCTAGTAAATGTAATCAAAATAATGAGATAGGGGATAGTTGAATTTGTTAACTGACAAAAAAAAAAGTGACAATTGTCAAGTTTTTACTTCAACTGTCTATTTTCCTGGTGGTGGAAAGATGTAGTGGTCATGAAAAGCACTTAAGAAGTCAGACATTATGTTAATTTTTACCAATCCACCATCGTATATTTAGGCACATTTAAGAATTCATTTGAGCAGGAAACATATAGTTATGCAATGATGTACCCCTTATAGTAAAGCTTAATCCATCAAATTCATGAATTAAATATGTACATAATGCTTCATAAAATTATTAAATGTTTTATCATACACTTAATGTAAATAGAAGCTACAATAGGAGCTCTTTGATACTTAAATACCACACTAGCTAATAATTTTAGTAATCAAAGTAGAAAAAAAAAAATAAATAAAACAAGTTTGCACAAAACTGCGAGCAATAGGAAAATAACACACAATCATGTATGCTTACTTGTATTCAGACACATACACACACACATTGTAAAACAAAATGTGTAAGGAATTATTTAACAAACCTAGATTGTAGTTGGTATCAGATGATTTACAGTAACCACAAGATCCACCTTTACTATCAGGAATATATTCAACGACAGAATATTTAGATTCCATTATTCAAGAGTTCAAATGACAATTAACTGTCAGGTTCAGACAGCCATAAGGTCTTTCATGAGAAGGTTACTACAAAGCAAAGAGGAATACTTTTGTAAATCAAAATGTTAGTTTATTATTTGTCACCAGAAGCGTTTATGTCTCGGCATTACGTAACTACATTTAAAGTTAATATTTAAAAATATTTCGATTTTTGTTTAGGAAAAAATTGTAAAAACTTTAAAAAACGAGACTAGTCAAAACTGTATTAGAAATTTGGGTAAATGTCAAGGAGCGTGGCCTCCACGCCGATCCTTTTGAAACTTTGCACTATAACGTATTTTGATGCACTAAACACGAATCCGTTAAAAAAAAAAGCTCGCTTTTCACTAGGAAAGAAGTTATGAAACACTAAAGTTCACTGTTATGGAGGTTATAAAAGACGGGGTAACGGCGAATTTGTAAACACGCGCATGCGCAATAGTCCTTAATGACGAAGTGTAATTGAAATTTAGACTCACCTTGTGGTAGCTGACTTGGTCGTAAATTGTCGCTTTTGGGCATACGTGCTATGCGTTTCCGCTCGCTCCGCTCGCTCAAGAAAATATCAAAACCCCTAGCCAATCCAACTCGCTAAAATTAATAAAATTCTATTATGTAAGATTAGCAAGCAAATAAATGTTATTTGAAAAATTTGAGCGTCCTCACCTGTCGTAACATGTCGCTTATGAACATACGTGCTATGTCGTATCATGTCGCTTATGGGCATACGTGCTATGCGTTTAATAGAATTCTATTAATTTTAGCGAGTTGGATTGACTAGGGGTTTTGATATCTTCTTGAGCGAGCGGAGCGAGCGGAAACGCATAGCACGTATGCCCAAAAGCGACAATTTACGCATAAGCTTACTTCCGTTTTCTTAGCCTCCTAGGCATCTTTCGAACCACTTTTTTATGCCTATTTCTTTCTTTGTGCCACTGTCGGCAA
>OX328123.1:114035206-114067706 GCA_946811695.1 Gonocerus acuteangulatus | reverse complement strand
TATAACCTTCCTAACAGTGAACATTAGTGCTTAATAACTTCTTTCCTAGTTGAATGCGAACTTTTTTCTTTTAACGGATTCGTGTTTTGTGCACTAAAATACGTTACTATACTAAATTTGAGAGAAATCGGTTTTGAGGACGCTAAACTGCAGTTTTACCTAACTTTAAGTATGCGAACTTTTTTTTTAAACGGATTCGTGTTTAGAGCATCAAAATACGTTATTGTACAAAATTTGAAAGAAATCGGTTTGGAGGACACTTAACTGCAGATTTACCTAACTTTAAGTATGCGAACTTTTTTTTTAACGGATTCGTATTTAGTGCATCAAAATACGTTATTGTACAAAATTTGAAAGAAATCGGTTTGGAGGACGCTAAACTTCAGTTTTACCTAAAGTTATATGCGGTGCATGCCCCCGGGCTCAGAGCAGACCGGAAGTGTACTTTGAGATGACAAAATGTTGTAACTATAGCTAAAGGTATTAGCTATCACGATATTTAAACATTTCATGAATAAATTAGCGATTAGCGCACTGCCGTCGCTATGCGCTAATCGTTAGCGCAGGCTCTTGTCAGTACCGCTAAATTAGCGAGAAGGTATTAGATATTAGCGACCGCTAACGTTTGCCCAAACCTGATTGGTGGCACCGTAAAATGGGATCACATTAGAATAGTACAGTGAAATTGGTACGAACCTATACTGCAATACTATTTACATTATATATATATATATGTATATATATATATATATATATATATATATATATATATATATATATATATATATATATAAAGGTATATATTTCTCTCTTAGGGCAAAGCTCAAGTATAGGTTTTTACCAATTTCACGACACTGTAATAATGTGACCCCATTTAACGTTAGGGTGTTAAAAGTCCTTACTTAGTCATGTTTTTGAGAAATTGTCATACCCTCATCAAATCCGTCATTTTTAAATACATAATTAATTATTTCATGTCTATATAAATCAAAGCAATAATAATTTATTTGAAATTGGTATTACACCGTTTGCCATTTATCGAAACACACGAGAAATCATGTAAGTAGATCCTGTCGACGAATCCATCCCAAGCTGGTATATCTTAATCCAGTTGATGAACTAGCGTTTAGCTGGAGAAGGCAGAATCTAGAAATAATTTCTCTTGGGAGATCAGCTGCCTTTTTCCAGGCTGCAAATCTTTTCTTAAATCGCGTGGAGAGAACTCTGCTCTCGCCATCCCTACCTTATGTGTTTAAGCACGCTAGGAGAAATATGTAGGACCATTTTCATCATCATGTTCGGCTCAATTTATTATTGAGGAAATTTTTACCATAAGGGTAATTTCATAAAAAAAAAAAAAAAAAAAAAACACCCTCCTTTTAAAAAAGTAATTTATTTCTGGTGCGACCTTGGAGGGCAAGGTGATTATTGTACTTAATAATAACTGTACTTGACTGTCTTGATATTTAATAAGACTTCATATTCTTTTTTTATAAAAATAATTTGTTTTTGCCAAGACTTTGGGTTGAGATTCATGCGTTCATCATTTCTTCCTCTTCATGGCTTCATGGATCACTCACTGATGAAGATTTCAAACACAAAAATATTACCTGACCATAGTTCAGTAAAAGCGGCCGCTTAAACGAAAAACGGATTTTTAGGAAGCACAATATTACTTATAGTGACAGGTCGTATCATCATAACGTTATAATATAAACATATAATAGCGATAATATTTTTAGTAAAACATGCTTCACTTTTCATGAAAAGATACAGATAAATGTAATATGCGATTTCTGAATGAAAATAATCCAAAAAAAAACTAGTAAAAAAAAATAGTACTAGGCGCATCTGTTTTGTTTTGAATTTTGAGAGTGAGCTCGCTGATGTTTTCAATACTATCGTCGGTTTTACAACCCTTAAATAATATATATATATATATATATATATATATATATATATATATATATTATTATATACCTATATATATTTTATTAGATAAAATTACTGTCTATATCTTTACAATACATTATGCTTAATACAAGCTAGTATATTAGCTTCGACAACTAGGCCATTAGCGCCGACATCTAGGGTGCAGCGAGGAATTTTTCCAACGAGCCGTGGGATGAGAAAATTCCTGCCACCGATGGGGATTGAACCCACCATCTCCCTAAGGCGCTCAATCTTTTACGTGGCGTAAGGAATGTGTTATATGTCCTTCAAAATATAAAAAAAGAAAAAAATCAGTCCCGTAACAGGCCTCGAGGACCCTGAGGGGCAGATACTATAGAGGTATCTGATTCATGACCATAAGGTACACTAGGGAGATAGTATGGTCAGTACTATGCTCCGGCCGCCTGATTTTCCCCTTGGCTGCTTCGACTACTAGAGTCATAAGCTCCCATGGTACCCACATCCAAAATATAGGAGCCGTCACTTTTACTACGCATTCACTTTTAACATGACAATCTCTTCTTTACAATTAGAACTTTAAGAGCTACATTTCTTCGGAAAGTGCTAATAAACAATCTTCGTCATAAGATTTCTGTATCGGAAATTCCCTTAGAGATAACCCGCATACTTTCTTGAAATTCACGGCTCTATCGTTTTTGTTCTTCGTGTTTCAAACTTGAAAGTTTTAGACAAAGCCGTGGGATTTAGTCTCATATACACCTTGCGAACCTATGAGAATGTGACGTTGCTCCTCGAAAATCGCTGTTAATATCGTCGATACAAAAGCAAACTAACGAATATGAAAATCACCACTTTTCAGAGTGGAAAAGTATTTATTCATAACTTTTTTCTTGGACAGTCAAATATTCGGCAGATTTGACCTTTTGATAGTGGAATACTTTCCCTTTAATAGAGTGAAGTCAGATTGAAGAATTTGCCGTAAATAAGTCCAGCAGAAATTATTAAAGATGGACAATGAAAGATGCATTTTTTCATATTCGTTAGTTTGCATTTGTATCGACGATATGAATATTATATAGTTTGCCGATTGGCCATTTTTATGTCCCGGTTCTATTGGAGACATGGTGCCACTCATAAACTACAAACAAACAAACCTAATTAAACTAACTTTATACATGAGATTAACACAAAGTGGACAGTAAATTAATTGCATGTTGAGTACTAAACTTTGCATAATTTCACCGTTAGTTGCTATTTTATGAAATTAGCGCATGAAACTTTCTTTCAGAAATTAAATATTTATTTATTAGAGTGTTTAGAAATGAAAGTTTTTTACGACCATTTGTTTCTAAACTTCTGGAATTACTTAAAACAATGAACATTAAATTGTAATGAAAATGTTATATTGTTCAAATAATCATTGCTCTCTAGTGACCTATTTGTAATAAACATTGCCAGTTTGATGAAATCAGATAATAGATCTCAATGTGCCTTCAATATTCTACTAGTCCTTTCGAAAAAGAGGCCAAATGCCAGAAACGCGTCGACAAATAAAGAAATCGTAAAAAAAAGAAGTTTAAAGCAATGTTTGGACCTATAAGGCCTTGATGAGAAGAAAATATATATATATATATATATATATATATATATATATATATATATATATTTTCCACTTTTTCTTGTTTGTTTTTCTGGCAGGGGGTCGATAAAGCAGTACACTCTTTGTTCACATTAACTGATTTATTTGTTATGTTTCGTGCCTTTTCGCACCTCTTCAGGGGCTTTCCTATGTAACAATATTTTTTGTAAATCCTAAACTTTAAATTGCTTACACTAATACACATATCCTTTCCCTAAATAATTTACATTTCAATACTTAGAGGAAGTTCTGTGCAAAGCTGATAATTTAGATATGGAACTAATCAGAAATGAGGATAATTTTATTGAATGCAAATGGAAACCAAAGACGTATCATTCAACAAGAATGATTAATTTTTATTCCAATCACCCGCTTAATTTTAAAAAGAATATTTTATACAATCGGACATTATCAGCTTTGCACAGAACTTCCTCTAAGTATTTTTGCGAAATAAAAAATAAATTGCGAAATATGTTTCAAGAAAACAACTATCCTAAATCATTGATAGAGCAGCAAATAAAAAGGGCAGAGAAACGTATATTGTACACAAAAACACCAACTGAACTTCCGAATAAGCAAGACAAATATGAATTTAAACCTGAAATTTTTAGCATAGCTGACGACTTTTTTGATGACATAGAATGCAAAAGGAAAAGAAAATATTCTGATACTATCACAGAGTCAATGCCACCTAAAAAAATTAAATTAGTTTCAGGTTTGCCTAATAAGGATACTGAAAATAAAAACAAGCGCAAACGAGATCAAAACGATAAACCTCCCGAATCACAGAACAATTAAAAAAAGCGAAAGTTATTACAGACATGTATTCAAAAATTCTTTATGAAAAATACGAATTTAAATAAGCAAATAGCTTTGAATGAGCATTTATTTTTACAAAAGAGAAAACAGGTTTTAACAAAAGAAAATGACAAAGATGTGAATGAAATAAATAGATTTTTTACTTTTCATTACCTTCAATAGCCAATAGACTTAAACAAATATGTAAAGACATAGGTAAAATAAGTTGGAAATATGGTAACAAAATAGAAAATAGTTTTAGCAATATTAAAGACAAAATTAAACCAACAAGTACAAAGAACAATATATACAAAATTCGATGTAACGATTGCAACGCATGCTACATTGGGGAATCGGCACAGCTATTGCAAAAGAGAATCGTGCAACACGCAAAAAGCATAGACACAAACGAAAACAGGACAACATTGACAGAACACGCACTAACATTAAAACATAACTTTAACTTTAAGGACGTTCACATTTTAAATAAAGAGAGGAACACTTTAAAAAGAAAAATCAAAGAAAATATTTACATAATTAAAAATTCCAACACTGCCATAAATAAAAAAACAGATTTAAAGAATGTGCACCAAATTTTCCATAGTATAATAAATTAAACCTTACAAAACAAATTTCACCAATAATCGATACCATGAAAATAGCTAAAGAATCGATACAAACAGCCATATTAATTACCACAGATGACTTTTCAGTACTTCGCCTGACTCAAGCTAGACAACATGACGAGAGGACTTCTTGATAAGGTAGGATTAAGATTAAGTTGAAATATTATATGTTGAAATGTAAATTATTTAGGGACAGGATATGTGTATTAGTGTAAGCAATTTAAAGTTTAGGATTTACAAAAAATATTGTTACATAGGAAAGCCCCTGAAGAGGTGCGAAAAGGCACAAAACATGTCGGGCGAAACATAACAAATAAAGCAGTTAATGTGAACAAAGAGTGTACTGCTTTATCGACCCCCTGCCAGAAAAACAAACAAGAAAAAGTGGAAAATATATATCGGGTCATCTTTCACAAGAATTAATATATATATATATATATATATATATATATATATATATATATATATATATATATATATATATATATATACATATAACCGGCAAAGTATAGAATCCAGGCATTATATAGAATGCGTAGGCAACCTAGATAATTTGAATAACTTTAAAAATTGGTTAAAACCAATCTCTTTTCGTACGGCAAACAATTTATTTTAAACAATATATTAAGTGAGATTGTTATTTACATATTTAGCAGCAGGGCTGAGTATTGTGACACTTAGAATTCCATTTTCTTTGCTCTTTTACACACTTACACTCTGTAATCTTGACACTTATTCACTCTTAGAAGCTATATATTCTGTCTTTCATACATTGCCTAAAGCGCAGTAGGCATTCTATAAAATGCCTAGGGAAAGTATGAAATACGCTTTATTTCATACATTGCCGGCTGGATTTAGGCGTTCTATAGAATGCCTAGGCATTCTATACATTGCCTGATTATATACTTTGCCAATAACATATGTATAAATTTTAAACTCCCGTTATATTCAAGGTCTACGGGTTCTGATACGTAAAATCGTCTAGTCGGCAGTTCCGGATTGCTTCATGAGGTCAGCCTCAGCTAGGAAGGCGCAGACAGAGGTAGAAGAAGATAAATTTACACACAGATGTATCCAACATGAAAGAGGAGATCTTCTCGTGTTGTAGTGGCTAACGCTGTGGATTCTCATATTGGAGAGAGGAGTTCTGAACTTTTACATTTAGCAAGACGAAATATGGAAAAACAGAAATGAAAAAATTAAATTGAAAGCTGAAAAACTATTCAGTGCAGTAATAAAATTTCTGAATAAATCAGAAGCTTAATGGCATTCAACGAAAATAGTACTGAATTAAGAAATGAAATTATTTTAAAGAGAAAGAGAGAGAAAAAGAGAGTTGTTTTATTCCCTCTTTTTTCGGTAGCTAAAAAAGTGAAACTCGACAGAACGGAGAGGAAAAGGACCTGTTGAATATTCAGTTTTTAATGGAACATTATTGTTTTTGAATGGTCGACTGGACCGCTTAGCATTTGGAGGGGGAAATAATGGCGCGCCTATGCATGCAAGGATTTACATTCCTCTTCGCCATTTCTCTACAGGAGGGCAGGGGAGGGAAAATCCCAGGGAAATCCTATTTATTTTATCAACTTCTTTAGTGCCGCATGAATATCTCATACAGAAAAGAAAATGCATTTGGAAAAGGTCGATAGCCCATTGGTGTTACATAAATATTGCTTTGGACTTTCTTCGATTTCTTTTCAGCTTGAAGTACTTCTTCAAGTCTACACGAAGAAGTAGGATTGGCATATTTTCAAACATTTTTAGCACGATTCCTCCCTCCTTTATAGTGAAGAAACCAGCTTTCTATGCGATCTGATAGCGCATTCCCCGGGTACTGGAATGTGGGTCCACGTTTCAGAACCCGTAGATCACGAAAATAAACAGTAGTTCAAATATTAATTTTCATGTGATTGTAAGAATATTAGTGTGCGTGTCTGTTTATTGTATAACTGTCCCAAAAATGGTACGATTTTAATAAACTCTATAATTCAGGCATAATTCGCACACAACAGATTCATAGGGCTATAGTAAATATATTACAGGCAATGGGCTTGAATATCAGTTACCTTCCACAAAAGCTACACAGCTAAGAAAACACGTGGATAGGAGTGTGTAGATTTCCGATCACCGAATAATATCCATGGAATTTTCAGCACCAGCAGATAACTCGTTCATAGGAAATTCGAACCGGCATCTATCAACACGAAATGTCTCGTGTGTGGTCATTAAGCGTGTGTAGCGTTGTTACCGAAAATCCCAAAGTTGGTCGATTATAAAACAAAATATTTCTTATGGACCATTATTATTATTATTAAAAAGTGATCGCTACTATGGTGACTTCACTCTTTCCAGGTGGTACCTGTACGGTCGAATGAACCAGCACCGTGATTAGAAATTTGATTCACTTATAAACAGAGGAATGGAAATGTCTGTAATATGCCAAAAAGCCAATGGTTATTCAGCAGATCTCTTCAAATAAGATTGTATAATTCATGTCATGTGGAATGTTTAGTTTATCTCCTCTTCTGCATTCCGTAGGTAGGTGTTTTACGGTAAAGTGTCTATTGCATATATTACAGGTTGGTTTGTTAAGTCCTGTCTTGAGATATTCGTGTGTTAGTCTAGGTTTGTGATTGATAGGTTGAGCTCAAGTTGTCTTGTAGCAAGTTTTTCCTCTCTAGCAGATATGAATCATACCCGAGTTATTTAGTGTTTCCATAAAGCACCCAAAATAACAAAAACACAATTTAGCCAAAAGTAATTCAAAAATGAATTTACCTTGTGGTGTTTTCTTTCATTTATCTCTCTTTAATTGTGTACTATTCCTCTATTCTTTATCGTTGTTGGCCACTATTTCTTCCCCTTTCTTCAGCCCAGCAGGAGTGTGTCTATTTGTTGTAATTCATCTATTCTCATATTCTTCTTGACTATGAAAGTCGTGTAAAAACGTTGGAGGCAAAACTTCACCGTCTCTAGAGGGACATCCTTGGCTTAGCTGCCGCAGGGCATATCGCCCTTACCTCTAACGATCATGCCTCTCTTTTCGAGCAAATGAACGGGACTGGGAAGAGTTCGTCTCTGTATGGGATGAATTGTCGTTCGTAAAGATTATACTGCGCGTTCCATTTCCGGACGAAACTTGGCAAGGTCATTATTACGCGCTTCGCGATGAGATGATTTACTAGCCGCGCATATTTCAAACGTATTGAGCGCCAGCAGAGGAACAACGCTCCTCTCAAACCTCACTTGCCCAAAGCTGCTGCCAAGGCTATACCTACGTTCTATTCGTCTGTAATGGCCCGCATATCAAAGGATCTCACAAAACGGTCACATTTCAAGGATACAATCTCCTCGAGCAGCGAGATTATTTCAAGCAATCATGACCGGCATACAAGCCACCCATTTTAGAAATGTAACACGGAGGCTCTTCAAACTTTATCTAGCTCTTCGTCAACTTCTGTTGCCACCTCCGTTGAAAGCGTGAGTGGTCGTGCGTCTCCCATCATCCAAAGCCGTGAGAATGACTTTGACAGCAAATGCACATCACCATGTAATTGCAGGAAATGTGATAAGACACACCATACTCATATTCATTTGGATCCAAATCCTAATCCTCAAGAATCTAAGGCTCCAGCTCAACCTATACTGAACGTTGCAGCTGAATCGGCTGAACAACAGGAAAAATTCAAGTGTTTCGGTTCCTCTAGCCCTTATCCTTTCCTATCTCAAGCGCAGGTTCCGTTAGGGACGGGCCACATCGACATGAAGGGTATTCGTGATGACTCCCACTCCGCTATAGCAATTCTTGATTCCGGGAGTTTCCGGGGGGGATCACTCAGAATTTGTCCGAACGGTTAGGTGCGAAAATATCCCCTTTCCACGGTCCAATTACCGGTCTTGCTGAAGCAACCATTCAAACATCTAGCTTGAAGGGCACCACCAGAGCCTCCCATGGAGCTCAACAGTTTCAGACTCGAGCGGTGGCAATTGAAAACATTACTTCGGCTTCGCCTTCCGAAGCGATGTCCCATCTTTTGTCGACGAGAGCCTCAAGCTACAACCCCTCACTAACGTCGACTCCGGTATTTCAGCTCCCGGCGACCTCTTGATCGAGGGCTATTTGTATCCTAAAATCATAACGGGCGCTCCTTCACACTCCAAAGTTAAGGATCCTCCTCTGACACCGACAACCTTTGGGCTGGTGGCGTCCAGCAACTTGCAAAGTGCAGGTCCCGGGTCTTCTTTAACCTTCTTCACGGACTCGAACTTTCAACTCGTGACGCAATTAAGAGCCTTCCGGGACCTAGAGGAGCCAACTCCTATGGATCGCACTGATCCCGATAACGCTCGGTGCGTGGAGCACTTCAATAGTACTTGCACACGCACCCCCGAAGGCCTTAACATAGTAAGACTTCCATTTCAGCACGAGCCCATGGGGCTTGGCTGCACCAGAGACATGGTGGTCAAGCGGCTTCTGTCCTTTCGACAACCGTTCAAGCGGGATGAATTGTTCTCCCACAAATACACGGAATTCATGGATCTTGAACTAAAGCATATGACCCCCGCACCGTCACAATCATCGTACCTGATACCTCATCATGGAGTCCTTCAGGAACGTCCAAACATTGTTACCGGGTTGGACACCCACGAGGAAGCCGTAAAATTGCAAGTGAAACTCTGTAAGCTATTCTCAAAGCGTGGATTCTCCCCTGGCAAATGGATACCATCGCCTGCTCGTCTTTTACCTCCTTTCCAGGATTCTGTAGGAGTCAGTCTCCCTCCAGCCTTCAGGCGATGCTTGTGTCAAAATTCTAGGGATGACTAGGAGCACTCTTAAGGATTCCTTCTCCTACGTCGTCCACCAATCCCTATCTGACAATATTACCAGGCGAAAGATGCACTCTTGCACCGGTAGCACCTTTGATCCTTTGGGGTTGCTAGCCTCAGTTAACTTTAGGGCCAAATCGTTTGGCCCTAAACATATCCAAGACGCTTGGAAGCCGGAAACGGTTGGGATGATCTACTTCCTGGTAAACTGCTTCATCTCTGGAGAGAATCACAGAGAAATGGGCTGTCTCATCCGCAATCAATGTGCCTCGGTACGTTTCCCTTCAACATACCGGTCAGATTCATTCCAACTCACAGGATTCCGCGACACCTCGAGCAAGGGCTACGCTGCTGTAGTTTATCATCACACCGAAGGCAGCTCTGGAAAGGTAAAGATCTCTTTGATTAAGGCAAAAACCAAGGTCGCCCCAGTGAATTTTGTATCTCTTTCTAGCCTTGAGCTTTGTGGGACACTTTTCCCGTCCCGTCTCGTGTCTTCAATCCCTACTAGATTATCCTCAAATATTGTCTGCTTCACTGACTCCAAGGTCGCCCTCGTCTAGCTGAATACTCCGGACCTTTCTCTAAAGTTGTTTGAAGCCAACCGAGTTTTGCAGACACTGAGTATTTTTCCCGCCCAGTTCTGGCAGAATGCATTGTCGGAAGACAATCCGGCTGACCTAGCATCCCGTGGCTGTCCTCCTCGAGTTATTAAAGAGCGGTTTCTCCGCTCGCTCCACAGCTTCATCCCAGCTCTGGTGATGATGAGAGACGTAGTAGATTCTTTATTTAGTTTGTTTTCTTTGCTCCTTATCTTTGTACCTATACAGACATATGAGCACTTCTCTGATTTAACTTAAGCATTAGTTATAATATTTTTTTAGCGCGGTTCCTCCCTCCCCCATAGGGAGGAACCCCGCTTATAAGGTTGATACAATGAAACAATCCGGAAGTGCCGACAAGAAATTTTCGCGTTTCAGAACCCCTAGAGACCGAAAATAACGGTGGTTCAAATTTGTATATATATATATATATATATATATATATATATATATATATATATATATGTATATATTTATTTATATATATATATATATATATATATATATATATATATATATATATATATATATATATATTTGTCTGTTCGCTCATTTCTGGCTTCCCTGATGGTCCGATTTTGATGAAATTTGGTGCAAAAATCTGTCGTCCAATTTGAAAGGTCAAGTTCGTTAACCAGCAAAATCCGCCCACTGGAAGATGGCGTTTGGGGCGAAATTCGCGCAAAAAAAAATCGTAACGCTTACGTTTTTGAGTTCATAAGCTTGTAAGTACTCTTTTTATAGGCTTCTTGGGATAGGAAAACGAATGGAACCATTTTCAAGGCGATAGCTTCAACCGTTTTCGAGAAAACTGAAAGAATAATTTTCGAATGCCTTTTTGGTTTGGGTACTTAGAGTCATGGGATTCAGTTGAAACATTTACTGCGTGTTTTACTTTCATTAAAACTAATATGTTGAAATTTTGGTTGCGTTTGGAGTTAAGGAAGGGTTAGAATAAAATATTTTATTAACAAACATAAAAAAGTTTTGGTAACTTTGTATACTTTCCTTAATATCTCGATAAAGGTTGAGAATTTGGGAAACAGAAGAATACCATTGGAAAGCTTACTAAATGCTCTACAAAAAAGGTTCTAATAAAAGTTTTGATTAGGCGATGTCAATCGGAGAAATAAGTGCTTAAAACTTTAAAGTAATTGATTTCGCTTATTCGAACTGTTCTTTTTGTCTTTGATTTTGATACTTAAAATTATGGGATTCAGTTGAAACGTTTTCTGCATGTTTCAATTTCATCAACACTAATATGTTAAAATTTCGGTTACGTTTGGAGCTAAGGAAGGATTAGAAAATAAAATATTTTATTAACAGACATGAAATGTTTTGGGAACTTCGTATACATTCCCTGATATCTCGAAGACTGTTAGGAATATTGGTAAACGGAGGGTTACCATGCGAAAGCTTACTAAATGTTCTACAAAAAAGATTCTGAAACAATTTTTGATTAGGCTATGTCAATCGGAGAAATAAGTGCTTAAACTTTGAAGTAATTGATTTCGTTTATTCAAATTGTTATTTTTAACTGCTTAAAGTTGGATAATGTATTAGACAATAAAACAGATTAATTAAAATAAGAAAAAACAATTCATTGTTAAAAATATATCAGGCTGTACCGTATGAAATGTCAGTTTTGGATTTGTCGATTTCCTTCAAATGTCTTGAAACTGTCGAGGCTCCTACTCCGAGTCCCTAGTGTTTTTAATTGCTTATAGTAGTCAAATGTATTTTTCAATAAAACAGGATACGTATAATTAGAATCAATATTTTGTTGGTTAGAATTCGAAGATGGCGTATGAATATCTAGATTACAGTACTGGTGTTGATTTCGTTCTTTAGAATTATTCTTGGTATTCCCTATTTTCATCTGTTACCCATAGTTTTTTATTGTTAGTAGGTTTTTCTTATTGATTATAGAATATAAATCTATTTGGCTATAAAACGGGACACGTAAAATTAGTGACAATATTTCGGAGATTTCTGAGCGAAATACTTTTAATTGAGAGGAGATCGTTGACCGTTGATGATGCAAGGTAGGGATTGTCGGGGTTCGGTCACTGCTACTTAATACAACTACATTTTATCATAAAAATGGTTTTATTGTGCCGACGTTTCGGCTTGAACTTCAAGCCTTCATCAGGGCTGTAAAAAACAAGTAGGACGGATGTAGTACTGAAATATACGGGTGGTCCAGAACCCCCCTCCCCCTCACCAACTCCTTTCTTCCTATATCTCCCTGTATTAACTGTCAGAAATGATCCCGCATTTGTGAGGAATAGTTCTCTATCTTCCCATCGGTAAGCCCATATTGTTATTCTTATATCTAATCTAATATGTAATCTGTTATTCTTACATCTGTTTTCCTAATAATCCAAACACTTCTAGAGCACATTGTTCTTCTATATATTATGTTCTAGTATTTTATGTTTTTGTCTTTTTCCACATATGTATGTATGTATATATGTATGTGTATTTGTGTTAGTAGGCATATGTATATATATATATATATATATATGTGTGTATATTTCAGTACTAAATCCGTCCTACTTGTTTTTTACAGCCCTGATGAAGGCTTGAAGTTCAAGCCGAAACGTCGGCACAATAAAACCATTTTTATGATAAAATGTAGTTTTATTAAGTAGCAGTGACGGAAATACTTTTAAGATTTTCTACCACCACGAACGGCTTTTTTCCTCTATTTTTATCCACTAGATAGGCTTTATTTTGCATATTATTCTATATAAGTTTTATTCAGCAGGGGATTCTGATGAAATGTCGTGTTTTTGCTGTGGATTTTAATTACGATGTATCTAAGATTGGATAACATTAGCGAGTCTACATAGTTAAGAACCGACGACGGAGGATTACTTCTTGCTATGATTTAGTCTACACATCTATATTAAGTCCTAAATCCAAAAAATAAACTTCACAACGGTTAGATACTATGAGCGAATATGACGGTTCAATGCCCGTAGAAACCAGGGGGCCGCAGGAAATTTACCTGCTAAGAGTTAATCCTCAAGAGCTGTAAATATACCCCAGGTATCTGCCGACACAAATACAAAGCCTAGGCGGAGAGCACCCCAAAAACTCAGATCCAAACATAAGGTTATATACTAAATATTCATAAAGACTACTTAGTTGTAAACCGATTCATCAACTAGCAATCAATAGTTTTCAACAAAGGTTATATACTAAATATTGATAAAAAGTATTTAATTAGAAAAAAAAAAACAATATTCCACAAGACTTGTTTTTGGTCCATTTGTGTCTACTCCATAGACTTAATTAGGTATATTATTCTATTGTAGTTGGGCAACTAAACTTTGTTTTATTTTGTTAAATAAAGTTTTTTTTCTTGACATGTTATTCGTCAAGACTTTTATTTGTCCTTGTGTATTTACTAGATAGGTTTTATTCGGCATATTATTCTATATAGGCTATATTAGGTATTCTACTCAATCTTGTGTACTTCTTCTTGATCCTTCTGTACATGGGCGTATATAAAAACAATTTCGGGGGGGGGGGCTGAGACCATTTCCAGGGTATGGAATACTAAATATTTAGAGCTTGGAATAGTTTTAGGCAACTAAAACGCTATTACACGTAAAATAAAATATGTTTTATGAACTAAGTGATCTTATTTAATTTATTTTTAAGGGTTTTACGAGAAGTTTTTATCATCAATTCAAAATTTCGGGAGGGGCTGCAGCCCCCCCCCCCATATACGCCCATGCTTCTGTATCCTCTAGAAAGGCTTTATTAGGCATATTTTGTATTGATTTATAGAGCTTTGCTTTAGAATGAGAGCCAGATTCTGTAATTTCCGCTTCTGCGTAAAAGTTAGCTACTGTCGGTGTCCCTGACGCCTTAATATCACTTTATTCGAGATGCTCGAGAGGTTTTTGACAATTTTCACGAGATATATAAAAAAAAATAAGTTTATTTCTTTTCTAAGCTTATCAAATGGCACTAGGGACATGAACGGAACCGCGCTAAGATGCTGCAGTTCCTGCGAGTCGGACTTTTTGTATATTTCAGAGGGCTCAAATTATGTTTCTTTTTGCTTAATGGGAACAATTCCCGGATGCCATTAATCAGATTTATGTTCATGTTATATTTGTTGAAAGTTTATTCATTAATTTCTTTAATTAACCTTTAACAATTGATCTATTGTTTATTTTTCTCTTTCCTCAAAAGTGCATGAGGCTCAAAGATTGTATTGTATATAATTTTTATCCAAGTTTTTTTTTTTTTTTTTTTTTTTTTTTGTATCAAGTGTTATTCGTTTGTACCTTTGCTCCAGGATTTAAACTCATCATTCACGCCTTCTGACATTCAATTTCGTTAAATTAGCTGGAGCTAATTTAGGCGGGGAGTATGTTCACAGAACTCTCTGACGTCAAACCCTTCACTCTCATAACCTTCATGTCTTACCTCTTTGGAGGCTCTAGATTCAAAAGAACAAGTGACATAAGAACAAGTGAAAAGACAGTGTTTTTTCTTCTTCTCTCTGAACAAGTTGACTCAGATTCATTCATTTTTATTCAGTGACTTTTCAATATACAATGAGTAGCTAAAGAAGTTCACCACAGGCCTGCTGGGCCACAGGAGTTGGGAGAGAAAGACTATGTTGACCAACATCACCTTAAGGCAAATTAAAGCATCACCCCAGGATCTTCAAGTTCTTTCCCCATCAAAACCACCTTCACCAATGTCATCATGAGCAGCATCTCATCCCAAACCTTCATGTCCAAATAGTAATAATAGTTTAAATCCTTTTTGTAAATTATATATTATTTCAACTATTAAATTAGCCTTTTCTTATTCATGCAGTCCACTAACCATTTCACCAGCACAATCCATAGCCTGCTTCTGCTAATTCAACAAAAATTGGAAGCAGAGCGCATTCAATAAACCTTATCCAGCCTATGTTTTAGACAACTACTTTTGTTTACAGGTCATTTGCCTATAGTTCGTATTAGAATGTATGACCAATTCTAACATGCCTGCCGGATTTTCTCTTTTGAGAGATTACATGACTTCACTGACCAGACAAATAAACGGACAAGATAACCTCAAGATATCTCTGGGATATTAGGCCGTGTAGTAAAGGAACAGCAAAATAAAAATAAAGAGAAAAATAGAAGGAGTAAGAGTGCGTAGAGGGAAAGGGAGAGCCAGAGCTTCAGCTGGGATTAGAGGATTTTTTAGGATAAGTAGGGACCGCTAAGGGATATTTAAGTTTATGTCCCGTGGGCAAGGCTGTGCTTAGGAGATTTCACGGTGCTTCGGTCTTTAGCTTCAGGCTAACTTATCATTCTGTCTAGGATTAGGGATCTTGTCCATCCTTTCTACTGGACTTTTATATATAGCTTAATTATTTATGTGCAGGGATGGTGAACCCAGTCCTAAATATTGGAATTGGCTCGTTGTCTACTACTCACTCACTGGATGGAAGGAAACCCTTACTCGCAAGAACTGCGTCAACTTAGTACGTTTTAATAACATTCTTATCATTAGTGTACATTTGGAAAGCTCGCATGAGATTCAGTTAGGATATTTTGTGAAATATATAAACACATACTCGAAAACATCTAGATTTTAGGCCTCTTGATGCACCGGAAACTGAAATTAGCCACCTTTAAGGGGAAATGACTCACTCCACCCCCTCACTTATACTATAAGTAACCACTATACAACAACTAATACAAACATATTTCGATATAATTATTACGTTTAAAACAATGTTTTTCTGCTTAATTGCCATGAGAACAAACAAAAACAAATTAAAAACTGAGACAGAATAAATTTATTGCCACAATCTAATTTTACGCTCCGATTTCCTGCATGAAAAGTGTTACGCAGGCTGTTTTTGTTTTTTTTTTGTTTTTTTTCTTAAGGCGTACCAACCATTTAGAATATTAACGCCACAGATGTTAGATAAAGTTGGGATAAACGCAGGCCGTTTTGCAGGAAACTAAGTAAGCTTTCGAATGTGTACTTCCCACTTAGCAGCTCTTCCCATCATTTTCCAATATATTTATAACTTGTTTACGCAGTTTTCCCGGAAAACATTATGAATATCGCTTCAGTTGTTTGGAGCGCAAACGCATTAAAACGCCTAAAATGTCCACCTTGCGGGACTTGAGGAAACGAAGAGCATTTCTTACAAACAATAACATATTTCGGATCGAAATACATCTGAATTAAAAAAAGAAATCGGTAAATTTACAGTGATTCTGCTTTATAGCCCGGTGTAGAGAAGTTGCAAGTACCCTGAATTTTTCAAGAGCCAAAAATCAATATCCACATATATTAGGGTAGATGGGATTTAGATTTCATGTAATATATGCAAACCGGTAAAGGGAAATGACCGATTGAAGTGCATTCCAGAAGGATGTTCTGTCAAAATTTGCTTAATGAAATTGTGGAATGGAAATTTTCAATCAACGTTTTCCAGGATTTCTCTAGCCGGTCGTTTTTCAGTCATTCACTCGGAATTTTTGTGGATGAACTCTTTAGAAGAACATGAATACTCCAAGAATGTACAACTCGAAGGAGCTGCGTCATCTTAGCGTGGTTCCGTTCTTATCCGTAGTGTCATTAGCAAAGGAATAGACACAGTTATGGGTAGTGTTGGATCTTTCGTTTAAAAATATATAATCAATCTTAAAGAGAAGGAAGTGTAAGGTGCCACATGAGGAAACTAACAGTATCCTAAGCGGAAATGACTTGCCCGCCATCTCATCGCTCTAGGAAACAACTATCGCCAATAACTTTCTCATTTTCTTGCCTTCTTTTAATAAAGTACTAATTTGCATCAGTTTGAAACAAAAAGCGACAATTAAAAAGTGAGTTAAACAAACATAAAGCCCCGATCAAAAGAACAAAACAAGCACTTTTAAAGTTTCAAGCTCTTGAAATTTGTCGAATCACTTGTTTGTTCCCTCACAGCCTGAAACTGGCCCGATTTTGATAAAATTTGACGAAAAAAACTATCGTTTGATTTGAAAGGTCAAGTTCGCTAACCAACTGAATCCGTCCAACGGAACATGGTTTTCGGGGCGAAATTCGCAAAAAACAAAAATCTTAACGCTTACGTTTTCGAGTAGATACTCGTTATACAGATTCCTGTACATCGAGAAAGGAATGGAACCAGTATTAAGGCGATATCTGTTACCGATTTGCGAAAAGTTGAAAAAATATTTCTGCAACTTGTAATTTTTGGTTAGGGTACTTTGTTTTAAATTCATCTAACTAAGATGTTTAAATTTTGGATTCATTTGGAGTTCAGGAAGTATTCGAAAAAAAATAGTTTTTAATAGACACAAAACGTTTTGGGATTATACTATAATTCTGTAAATATCTCAAAAACGGTTGGGAAAGCGTGGTAAATAGAATGTCGCCATTCGAAAGCATACTAAATTTTCTATGATCCGTTTTTTAGAAACGGTTTTTGTAGTTGTTTAACTCACTTTTTAATTAGGTGTTTTTTTGTTTTTGTTTTAAATTGTATTTATCCGTAAAATTAGTATTATAGTAAAAGAAGACAAGAAAGTGGGAAATGTTTTAGTAATAGTGTTTGCCCAGTGCGAACGTTGGGAAGACCAAGGAGTCATTTTTCCAGGTAATGGTACCTACTATCTGTGGCTGTAAAAGTACTTCACTTTGATTTTGAATAATTTCAAAGTTTTAGGAACATATTTTTTGAATTTGACCGTATCATCGAAACTTACTACAAAAACGTTTTTGTAGAACATGTATTAACCTTTCGGTTACTATCAATTTAAGACGATTACCCAACCGTTTTATACATATTTAAGAAAATATACAGAAATCATAAAATCACTTCCTGTTAATAAACATTCTTCTTTTCTAATACTTCCTGATCTCTCAATGTGATAAAAATGTTACTATCATAGTTTAGATGAATTTAAAGAATGTAGAAAATGACTCAGACGAGTGGTGAACTCTATTTTTACTTTTTTTTATCGTTTTTCAGAGTCCGAACGTGTCCTTGAAGGAAGGGAAATTAATTTCCAGTCAATCCAGGTTCCATGACATGCGGAATTATACTGCCTCTTATGGAAGATTCCCCATCTCCCTAGACATTATAAATTATGCATTAGCAAGATGGAGATCGTCTTTAAAGGGACAATTTTCCGCCTTAAAAACTCCTCAAGGATCAACCCCAAAACGTCTGTTAATAAACATTTTTTTTTCTAATACTTACTCAATTCCAAACATGACTAAAATCAAAGCACCTTTGAAGGGCTGTAGACATTATTTCAAATGAATCTCTCAATTCTAAGTACCCAAACCAAAAATGAGTTACAAGAACATTTTTAACACGTTTCTACAAAAAGGTTACAGATATCGCCTTGAAATGGTTTCATTCGTTTTCCTTCCTTACGCATAGGCTCATTATATATATAAATATATATATATATATATATATATATATATGTATGTATGTCAACCACTGTTGTTTTCGAGATCTTTGTGTCCTGAAGCAAAACATTATCTAGTCGACACTGCCAGACTGCGTCATAAGGTCAACCTCATAAGTTCCTCCCTATAAAGGGATAAAGAAACCGCGCTAAAGCATATTAATAACACTATTACACAATAACACAAGTCAATATTTGATTTTTTTAAAAAAATCACTCGTAGCGGTATGGTCCTTATAGTTTTTGTGTCGCTGATTACGACAAGCGGGTTGGTAAACCTTCAGTGCATCAAACCCGTAAAAAAAATTAATGCGTATGTTTTTGAGGTCCCTGTGTCTGAATCTGTAGTTTGTTTGACCTTAAGCCTTTTCCTAGAGGTAATTTGAGGGTCAAATAGAGAAAGGAACGTGGAAACATTTATTCAAAAATTTATTTTCTGAGAGACATTGCGAATCAAACAAAATACAGGTTCGGACTCAAAAGCATATGTTAGATTTTTTTCACGTTTTTTTTTTCTCTATCTAGGCGCACGGTAGTGCGCCAGGCCAAGTTCCGGCCTCATCATACTGTGTGTATATTACAGGAGGTCTTAGAGCCGATTTTTACCCTCTCATAACTTTCAACCAGGTGAAGATAAAGTTATGAAATTTTACACACGTATTATACTGCTAGATGTGAGTAAAACTGGAAATTTTCATAATTCTACATAGAACAATTTCTGAGATATAAGCGATCGAAAATCAGGATTTATAGGACTCACTCACTCATTCACTCACTCACTGACTCATCAAAATTATTAGGCACTTCCCATGATGCTAGAGACTTGAAATTTTGCATGATGATAGATATGAAGGTGTTATTAAAGGAAAAAATCGAAAAATCCTGAAAAGTTGTGTTTGACTCCGCTTCCGGGGCGGGGGCGTGCCAGCTTTGTACTTGCTTCGGAAACCCATCATTCCGTCCGAAACCCATGATGTGGGCTATCAAATGAATCGTCTCGGTGTGAAGAACCTATATTTCATGTTTTAAGAAAAAATTAGACGCATATAGGCTCGGTCAAAATCTTATACCAGCTGTCTGTCTGTATGTTTGATCCTTATACAAATCCGTACCGTTTGACCGACTTTGACCAAACTTGGGACACAGATGGGTTTTGATGCGGGGAGAATCATAGGCTAGGTTAAATTGGCTATCAGCTGTCTGTCTGTCTGTTTGTTCCTTATACAAATACACACCGTTCGACCGATTTTGACATTTGACACAAATGTCGGTCTTGATCCGGGAAGTGTCATAGGCTAGTTCAAAATCGTCTATCAGCTGTTTGCCTAACTGTTTATTCCTTATACAAATTCACACGATTCGACCGATTTTGACCAAACATGATACATTGGTAGGTCTTTATCCGGGTGGTGTCATAGGCTAGGTCAAAAGCGTCTATCAGCTGTCTGTCTGCATGTTTGTTCCTTACACAAATTCACCCCGTTTGGCCGATTTTGACCAAACTTGGCACACAGGTAGGCCTTGGTCAGGGGAATGCACTAGGCTAGGTAAAAAACGTCTTTCGCATTTAGGCTTCTTCAAAATCTTATACCAGCTGTCTGTCTGTATGTTTGTTCATTATACAAATCCGTACCGTTTGACCGATTTTGACCATACTTGGGACACAGATGGGTCTTGATACGGGGAGAATCATAGGCTAGGTTAAATTGTCTATCAGCTGTCTGTCTGTATGTTTGTTCCTTATAAAAATTCACACCGTTTGGCCTATTTTGACCAAACTTGGCACGCAGGTAGGTCTTGATACGGGAGTGTCATATTACCTATGACGTTTTGTACTTTTTGTTCCAACGGAAAGCCATCATTCCTTCTGAAACCCATCATGTGGGGTATCAAACATTTCGACGTATCTTAATTTCAACAGTTGTGACTTCTTTCTTAAATGTAGTAAATAAAGTCGTAGGGGTTAACTGCATAATATACTTGAAAGCAGATAGGTACTATGTTTTTCAAAGTCGAGCCACCTAAATTACAAAGTTTACGATTACAAACCCAAAATGTATCTTCTTTGTTCTTATCTTTTTCTTGAAGGCCTTACACTTTCCCTATTGCCATCTTTATCCTCGGGATAAGGTTGCTGTGTTTTACAGTGTAATAGTTTAGTTAAGAGAGCAATCAATTTGTCCTCTAGAGTAATGTCATCTGGAAGAGCTTTTAACTTTTCTAGTCTAGTAATTAGATGTATGTAGGTTGATTATTGGTATCAAATATCAAGCAGTAAGGAGAACATTATGCAGAATCCAAAGACCCTGGTTTTATATGAGGTACAAAAGCCTGTTGGTATGCGGCAACTAAATTTTAATTAATACTTAGAAAAAAGTAATGAGATCCCAAAAAAAAACATAAATGTGAAATAGAGGCCAAGTTCCTCCCCCCACAAAGAAACACTCCCTTCCCCAAAAATATCCCCTCCTAAAACCCCCCAAAAACGTCTTACCATCCTACACTCCAAAAAAGTAGTATGAGTGTATTAAGTGCACCATATTTTCAACCAAAAACATTTGCCAATACAAGAAAGAAATGTCCAAGTTCATTACTTGGCAGACCTCATAGTTACTTACTAAGAACAGTAAAGACACTTCAACTGAACTTTAAAAACAATAAAAATACTTATATCCAGTTTCTAAAATATCACTTTCATCAACCAGGTATCCAGGGGGAGGACCTTGGCCTCTATTTCACATTTATGTTTTTTTGGGGATTTGACTTTCACATGATCTGTACGAAAAGGCAAAGTGTCAAACTTACTGAGGATTCGGACTCAGGGAACTCAAAAGCAAAGGCATGCATTTTCATGTTTTTCTAACGGTTTTTTCTCTATTCGACCTTTAAATTACCTTGAATATGATGTGATAACGGTTAACCATCGTAATCAGTGACCCCAAAAACTCAATAAGGACCATACCCCTCCGAGTATCCTATTTTAGATGAAATGTTGAGCTGTGTAATCATTTATTTAGTCATGAGGCCTATTCAGGAGTACATGAACAAAAAAAAATAATAAATTACAGACTTAAGCTAAGAGTACCTTGAGCACGAAGGGCCACGTCTAGACTGGAGTGACAAGTAAGCACCACAAACAATTAAGAAACACCAACTCCAAAGAAAATCTCTGAGAAAAACTCGTTAACAGAAGAAAATTGATAGAAGCGTATACGAAGCGGAAGTGACACAATTCCCTCCCACTCGTTCTTAAGAAGAGTTATAATTATAAGAATTATAAACGTAATTTCACCGTCCTAGTTTTAACAAACCCATTTAACGAACAATGTTCCCATAAGGTGGATTCCACGGGATAACAAATTTTTCCTTTATAATCATTTTTTTTTATTAGATAATTCATAAAAATGGGACCATGCTGCTAGAGCGCGAACCGCCAAACAAATAAGTACATATATATATATATATATATATATATATATATATATATATATATATGTATATAAAAAAAAGGCCACGTGGGCCCGATCATGCAAGTACTTAGGTGATCGGATAGTTTGGTCAGTAATATGCCTCGGTCGACTGATTTTCCTGTTGCAGGTACCCATTAAATGCTGAGTGGTCCAAGGGGGTGTGACTCCGAATGTTAAATTAACGTTATTCCTTGGCGGTTCTTGTCATCAATGTAGGATAGAAACGTATTGAGATTTTTAAAAAATCCTAAGTTCAAATCCCGAGAAAACTAAAGGTTATAGGTTCCAGTGTCAGCGTTGGTGGGTTGGATTCGGCCTCCCTAATCGTCCGTAGGTCAGCCATTGATTTAGTAATGGCACTAAAGGCAAAAATCAGTCGGCCGGAGCATAATACTGACCATACTATATCCTTAGTGCGCAGTTTGGTCAAAGATCTGATACCTTTACAGTACATACTACCCTTTCGTACCCTAGTGGCCTGAACCGGACAGATTTTTTCCCCTTTTTTTTTGTGATTTGTTCTGCACTATTATAATAATAGTGAGAATCAGGAATAGAAAATAAAATATGGGAAAAGATACAAAATAGTGTAAGATTAAAAAAATTCCTTTGATATTAGTCAACGAGGAGGCATGTGGGAAGTGGCCCGGTTTTGAAAGAAGCGACTAGAGGAACCATACGACGTCACTCGTTTTGGCTACAGCTTTCATTATCAGAGGTCACATAACCTGACTGTTAGAACATACATATCCTTACGGAGTTTGTGGTCTCATCCGAAATACAGACAACACTTCAAGCCAAGTTCCTGCCACAGGAAATCTAAATTTCCATCGAAACAGTTAACTAGGTAAAACTTGTCTATATAAATGTGACTTAAAACGTTTAGTACTTAGGATCTGTCATAATAACTTTTATGAATATAAGAAGTCATGGAATGGTTTGGCCAAGAGAAAACGTCAAATTTTCATAAACATTTCTATTTCAAACGTTTTGGCTCTTTCGAAACCTTCTTTAGCAATATATGCCTAGGTGAAGAAAGATCACCACCATCATGCCTTCCACTATTCCCTAGGCATTGATTGACAGACAGCAAACCGAAACCTTCCAGGAACAGGAATCTCCAGAATTCTTTCTTCTTATCACCGCAAAGGATCTGAGGTGATAAGAAGTCAAATTTCAAATATCTACATCTAATTATGATTTCATGTCTATAGGTCCGTACAGTTTGAAGGGAAAATGAGTGTAGACCTATATACCCATGGAGATATTCCGTGAAAAAAAACAAAACAAACAAAAAAAAAAAAAAAAAAAAAAACACTTTCACGGAATTCGAGTTTTCATTTCTTTTTAATATATAAAGCCTTCTTTAGGCCTGAATCAATTGCAGGGAAACTTAAGGAAATATTTCCCTGCAAAAGTCGCACATGTGCAATTTAACTAAACTATTCATCTGAAATTGAAATATTTTAAATACAAAAGTTTTTAAAATATTTTACAAAATTTAAAGTAAAAATAACAGCAACCCAGACCAAATAGCTCTCTTACTTTCCTGTTTTATTTTAACTTATATTTATATTCATATAGGTATTATATTTTAAAAATGTCCCGTTATAATTATTACATAACTGAATAAATTATAAATAACTAAGAACGTATTATTTATGACGCATAATATTCTATCTTTAATATGTACGTTTTTTTAATTATTTATTATAGCCACTCTGATTAACACAATGTAATTATAATTTATCAATATAAATATTGATAAATTATAAAGTTGATTATTTTTCATTCAGAAGAATACTTCTCTCAACGGTTTTCATTATGTTTGCAATTTCCGTAATTTTCCGAATCGGTGGCGGATGTACAGCAAACCACCTTGTAGGCACCAAAATTTTAATCGTCTGAGATAAAATATCTAAAAACGATGCCTGGTTGTGGTTTAGGGTTGGGCCTGTTTTCCACACGAACAATTTTAGTTGGCATGATCTAGAGTTGAAAACCATCCAGTTTGTTTGAATTGGCTAAAAATGTACTAACAAAAAATATTTTACACTTTATTGATATAAGAGTTTTATATTGTTTTTGTTTTTTTATTGACGTAATTATTGATTAAATACTATACTATATATATATATATATATATATATATATATATATATATATATATATATATATATATATATATATATATATAATGTTGTTGCCGATTAAACCTCTCACAAGCCTTCTAGAACGAGCGTTCAAAATAATGGCATTGGCCCCTGGGACTTATCCTCCGGGGGAGAGCCTACGATTACTGACCTGGAGCTCTCTGTCTCAATGAAGGATTAATAAAATTAATTGCTTCTTTGCCTCTTCAGGCTTGGACCGTATTTTCATCAATTATTTACCTCTTAATTTCAATTACTTCGTTCAGTATTTAAACCCGGATGAAAACAGGTCGTGGAGACGAAGCAAAATCATCTGATATCACCAGCCTTTTGCTACGGATTGGAGTAATAAATTCATGATGCTCTTGACTAAACTGAAACATTACAAAAATTGTATGTATTCAACTCTAAAAGATTTACTATAAATAGAACAAACCAATTTTAAATACCACTCGTTAACCGACGAAATTTCGAGTTCCGCAAGTATATTTAGGCCATACTTTATTAAAACCTGACCATTTTTTAAAATTTTTATTTACAGGGAATCTGATTATATATTCTCACTCGTTTTTGTTTAGACTTTTGAAGATTTAAATGTAAAACTTCGTGGGTGTTAGTTCAGTGTATGTTTTTTTTTTTTTTTGGTTAGGTTGTTCACCTTGAAACCCAATACACTTCTTCATTAGCGCAACTAATATTTTCATTCACGTTGGAAAAGTAATGATTTACCCCATTAATGCATTTTAAATACAAATAAATATCGGCATATATATATATATATATATATATATATATATATATATATATATATATATATATATATATATATATATATGTTACTATATATACAGGGTGGTCCCGAAGGAAACCTCCATACTTGAGGGGTGTGTACGCCGAGGAAAGTGTAGTTGAATGCGACCAAGGAGAAATTTTGACTTGCATTATTTCCCTACATATTTCGCTTGAAAAAATGGCGGAAGCTGAGCAGCTCCACCCAGAGACAGGCGAAGTTGTTCAATTGCTTCGTGGACAAGAAGGGAACACAGACTCTCCTTAATCTGTGAAGGTCTAAGGTAAGACTAGTAACAGCTCTTCTTACAGGACACTGTGGAATGCACCGGCACCTCTACTCCATGGGGCTTACTAGGACTACATGGTGCAGACTATGCCTTGAGGATGATGAGACTCCGTACCACATTATATGCAGATGTCCAGCACTTGCAGCTAAGAGATATCTGCATTTTGGTGCAGACTTCATCGACAAACCTAGAAGCTTATTGAACCTTAATACTGCTCTAAGGCAGATGCGGGCCTGTTGGTTTAACAGCCCGGTGCCCTGTGGCACAGTAGGCCTTTAGGCCTCGCTGCATTTCTTTCCGGGTTTTCTCCGGGCACCCGTCTCTAATTCTACTTCTAATTCCCTAGATATAGGCGTTTCCGTGATTTTTACCTAAATGCTAGTTTTGGCCATTTTTGCGCTATTTGTCGTTCATGCCATGGGAAAATTTAATTCTGATTCTATAATTTATCTTTTTTCACCAGTATTGCTCTGTTCTCCAAACGAATACAATGGCGTTTCAGTACAGTAATGTTGAATGTGCATACATGCTTTTCGTGTATGGAGTCGCCCAAGGTAACATTCGTGAGGCAGTTTGCGACATCAGTTACAACATAGTCACACTTTTGCGAACTTCTACCAAAGCATAAGAGATATAGGCCGTACTCCTACGCCCAGCCGTAATGAAATAGTCGGCCGTAACGACCGCGTAAGAAGGACTGAAAACTACCCAGGCGGCTTTACGTTTATTGACTGTTCACAAATCAGTTAATACCAAATCAGTCATGTAATTATCTATGATGTAGTTGTACCTTGTGAAAGGTAATTAATAGAGCCCGGAAGTTAGGCAAAATGCCTTTTTTTATCTGAATGGATATATTGAAGAATCAAATAGAAATAAATATGTTTCAGTGCATTTAGGAAGTGTAAAGACAATTTTTATTTTGCCTTTTTTGCCTATTTTGGCTATTTTAAGATTTAATGCCTTTTTTTGCCTTTTTTACTATTTTTTTCTGGGATTTAAACATTTTAAAAAGCACCGTTCATCGAAGACAAAAAGGTTTGCACAAGTTAAATTACATATATCCGTCACAAATATCTATTCGAGAGCTCATTTTCCCAACCCATGGATTTAACCTCTATAAATAACAGATCCTTCCTTAGTAGAAGGAATGATGAAGCATAATGAATACCAGGATAGAGACTGGATGAGAGAAGTACGTCACTTCTTCTTCCTCACACCCCTTTTGCTGTGACGATGGTTAGTTAACTGGTACTCCGGATTTCGAAATATTAAGATATTGCAGAGGAAGGGAGGAAATAACTTCCCTCTAACAGGACAATTATAAAATAAGCTGTTAGTCTACTGTTGAACTTCTTAAAGACAGCTCGTGTGTTCGTTCTCACTTATTTATCATGCCGAAAGTTTCATCGTTGCGTGGTAAATTACATAGCTATGTTCGCGAATTCGGTTCGGATTTACTTTCTACTGATGAAGCTATACTCTTCTGCAAAGTCTGTGAAAAATCTATCAATCACGATAAAAAGTATTTTATTACTCAACATTTCGCAACAACGAAACATAAATCTAGGATAAATACTGTTGTTCCTAAGATTAATTTAATTGCAACAGCAGTTACAACATCCAGCAGGCAATTTCAGTTTTCCCTGGATCTATGCAAAGCTTTCTTGGACTCAGGAATTCCGTTCTGGAAACTGGAAAATCAATCCCTGAGGACATTTCTGCAAAAGTACACTAAATAAGAGGTTCCATCAGAATCCACGTTAAGAAAAACGTATTTAAATATCACCTTTGAAGAGACGATGCAGAGGATTCGACTCAGAGTTGCAGAAAAGAAGATCTGGATCTCCATTGATGAAACTACGGATGCAATGGGACGTTACATAGCCAATGTTATCATTGGAACCATGGAAGCAAAGCCAACTGACCTATCATCAGTATATCTTTTGACGACAGAGGAGATGGAGAGAGCAAATGGTACCACAGTGGCACAGTTGTTTACCAATTCACTAATGCTACTCTGGTCGGACGGAATACGGCATGTTGATGTCCTACTTTTTGTCACAGATGCAGCACCTTACATGAAAAAAGCAGCTAAAGCCTTACGAGTTCTCTTTCCTAAAATGGTCCACCTCACTTGTCTTAAGAAGTTTGTATCCTCACGTGAATAAATAAGTTTCTAACGCCAAGAAAATCTTCCTAAAATCACCCTCTCGAATCCGGGTTTTTAAGGACATTGCACCAGAGCTGGCTTTACCTCCTCAGCCAGTTCTTACCAGATGGGGAACCTGGATCTCAGCAGTAATATATTACTGCAACAACTTGGACAAGATACGTGAGGTAGTTCATGCAGTATCAGTAGACGAAGTTAGCAATGATCTGGCATTTATAAAAGCACATTATAGTGTGATACCGGAAGCAATCTTGAAGTTAGAGAAAAGAGATGATTCGCTGGTGTCATCTATGGGGATCTTCGAAGATGCTGTAAATCAACTGCTCCAAGCACCAGGAGAAAAAGGAAAGAGTGTCAGTGAAAAAGTTATACGTGTTCTGAGTGCTAATGTGGACATCGAAAAAATTAAGAACATTCGTAATGTTCTGAGAGGCGAAAATTCTGTTTTAACTGGCATGTGTCCTTTCGATGTAGCTTGTTTCAAATTTGCGCCTATCACTTCAGTGGAAGTAGAACATTCCTTTTCCATGATGAAAAACATTCTTTCTGACAAGCGTCTGTCTATGACAGTTGATACTTTAAAAAAGCATCTTGTTGTAGCTTGTAATCAGGGAAAGTAAGAGTAAGTACAGTATTTAAAATGCACCTTTTAATTGATAATTAGGAATGAGATTCCTCTTTGCCTTCACTCCTTGTAAATACCTATTTTAATTAAAGTACTTTTATGTATTTCAAGTGCCTTTTTGCCTGCTTATTTTAACCAAAATTAAATGCCTAACTTCCGGGCTCTAATAATGAGTAAGATTCATCTTTGCCTTCACTTCTAATAAATGCCTATTTTAACTAAAGTACTGCCTATTTTCAGTATTTTAACTGCCTTTTTTAACCAAAAATAAATGCCTAACTTCCGCGCTCTAGTAATGAAATAACGCAACTTTTCCAGTCCCAGCTGCGTAACCAAAGTCCCAGCTGCGTAACCAAAAAAATGTTCGTGCGGTCCTTAGAACACTAAAATGGAAGACCTTTATTTCGTGATAAGTTATTTGTTTGGGTGGCTGCTGTGAATTTGGTTTGAGAATTTTTTCCACAAAGTTCATCAGATCTTATAGGAAATTTAATGCAGGTTTTGAAAATGTCATCAGAATGGACTTTTTCCTTGGCGTGAACGACAAATCGCACAAAAATGGTCAAAATTATAGCGATTAGACAAAAAAATACACTTTAGTCGGAGTATATACCCCTAAAGTATGGCGACCACCCTGTATATATGTGTATATATATATATATATATATATATATATATATATATATATATATATATATATATATATATATTTCTTTTTTTTTATGCCGCACCGATATCGGGGCCATTAGCGCCGACATCCATGGCGCAGCCGAGATTTTTCCCAACGGGCCCTGAAATGAGAAATATAGCTGTTGCAAGCAAATACATATTAATATCATTATGATATCATTAACTAGAGATTGTCTAAATTCGCTTAAATAAACAGAGGCAAATCTAATAATTCAACGATAGCAAAGCAGAATGTATGTTGAAAAACAGTTAATTATAGAATAATAATAAAGTAAATTTTGCTTATCCTGCAACGAAACATGCTACATAATGATCAAAACAAATAATACAAGTTTATTATGAAAATAATCAAAATTAACTCGGCAATTTATCATCCGAAATCCATCTAAGAGTGGATAGAGCATTGGATTTTTGCAAGACAAGTTACTGGTTTGAGTCCCATCTTCGCCAGTTTAAGTTTTTCACCATGAGCCGAGGAATAAATATTTTAACCTACCATAGTCACATTAGAAGCCTGGCAACCCGTAATATCCCGAGCTGTAAATGTTGGTAATTTTTTTTTTTTTTTTTTTTTTGAAAAAGTGGTCGCCTGGCTTAATGGGTTTAGACAGCAAACGAATCATAACGGAACAAGTGTCACAACATCACTAGTGTCTGTTGGTTATTAGAAAAAAAGTATATAGTTTTACATAAAGCCAATTTCTTCATTATCCTATTTTTTCCTTCCATTTGGAGCGCTCTAAATCATGTTATTGGCTGTATTTATGAGAGAAGAGGGTTGGTCCATTATCAGCCCGAGGTAGAAGCAATAACATAATTTATTGCCAGCATTTCCATATAAAGCTCATAATGTCTACCGATGGACCCTAAGCCTTACCTACATTTTATTGCTTTTCCTAAAATAGATATTGAATTAATAATGAAAGGAATAATATTAATTTCAATTCTATTTATATACGTGTATATTATATATATATATATATATATATATATATATATATATATATATATATGTATATATATATATACATATATATATATATGTGTGTAATCTGATATATAAAATTCCCGTGTCACAGTGTTTGTAACATAACTCCTCCGAAACATTCTGACCGATTTTTATGAAATTTTTTTTTTTTTTATTCAATAAGTCTGAGAATAGAATGTAAACTATTTTTCATACCCCTAAGTAATAATATGAAGAAATATGAATTATTGTTTGACGATTGTATTTATCCTTTACTCTACTCTAAAACAAATAAATTGGCGGAAGAATTATGGATCTCTCGTATTCTAAGGCGCATTCGACGGAATGCTCGGGCCACTAGCTAATCCAACTCGTTGGTAATATAAATCACTGGTTCTTCGGTGGAAAATGGGCCGATATGCAATTTAACATTGCTTCAAAAGAGTCTCTTTTCTCATGTTCAAAAGAGTCACTTCTCGAGACCGGTGCAACAAGTACGTATGTACCAAAAATACTCTTCAACATAAGTAAATAAGTGAAAATAAATCATTTTAAAGACTATTTTCAATAAAACCATTTGGACAAGAGAGAGAGGATTGATTCCCCTTCTACCTCCTTGGCAAGGAGATATGAGGAAAATTGTAAGCTCTATGCTCGGAATTCCTCGAAGGAAAGGAACCTGACGATCAGAGAATCTACATGAATACATTAGCTTACAATTTCATTCCTAAGGCAGACTCCTATCCTCTTCATCCCCTTTTCTTATATTTTTTCTTATTCAAACATATATATATATATATATATATATATATATATATATATATATATATTATATATATACGAAATGAGTACACGAAGAGGGATATAATAAAATGAAAAAGTCCGACATCTACATCTAGGTCATAGCGAGGAATTTTACCAGCGAGCCGTGGGATGATAAAATTCCTGCCGGAGGTTGGGAATCGAACCCACCATCTCCCGCTTATGAATCCAAGGCGCTAGCCATTAGACCACGGGAGACCCCGGTTCCTGCTCCTATTCTCATTTGAAAAGCATAGAATAGAAACAGATAATATTTTCCTTGGTCTTTGTTCAAAGGGTTTTATGGCTATACCTGGGGTCGGGTCCCCAAGACCCTAGAAACCTCTTCTACCGATACTTCATTTCATTTCGAATCTTTTTCTCTTGGCAAGCTATATTTCTAACAATGAATTGTTTTTCTTATTTTGCCTAATCTGTTTTATTGTAAAATACATTATCCAACTATAAGCAACTAAAAAATAACAAGGAATAAAAACAGACAAAAAGAACAGTTCGAATAAGCAAAATCAATTACTTTAATGTTTTAAGCACTTATTTCTCCGATTGACATCGCCTAATCAAAACTTTTATCAGAACATTTTTTGTAGAGCATTTAGTAAGCTTTCTAATGGTATTCTTTTGTTTACCAAGATTCCCAACCTTTTTCGAGATATTAAGGAAAATATACAAAGTTACCAAAACTTTTTATGTCTGTTAATAAAATATTTTATTCTAACCCTTCCTTAACTCCAAACGTAACCAAAATTTCAACATATTAGTTTTAATGATAGTAAAACATGCAGAAAATGTTTCAACTGAATCCCATGATTCTAAGTACCCAAACCAAAAACGGTATTCAACAACTATTTTTCCGATTTTCTCAAAAACGGTTAAAGCTATCGCCTTGAAAATGATTGCATTCGTTTTAATAGCCCAAGAAGCCTATAAAACGAGTACTTACAAGCATATGAACTCAAACACGTAAGCGTTACGATTTTTTTTTTGCGCGAATTTCGCCCCAAACGCCATCTTCCAGTGGGCGGATTTTGCTGGTTAACGAACTTGACCTTTCAAATCGGGTGACAGATTTTTGTACCAAATTTCATCAAATTAAATAAATGTATACATGTATATATATACATATATATATATATATATATATATATATATATATATATATATATATATATACATGTATATATATACATATATATATATCGGCACTTCCGGATTGTTTCATTGTATCAACCTTATAATCGGGGTTCCTCCCTATCGGGGAGGGAGGAACCGCGCTAAAAGTAATTTCCAAAAGCATGAACTATATCATCACAACGTGTTTCCACAACATAACTCTCATTTCCGGGGTTATTCGAAAAGCATGCAATAAAAAATCTTAATATTTTGCTCTCGACATTCTTGCTATTTTTTGTAGAAACTTTAATTTATATTTAGAATTTGATATACTAATTTTCAAGTAAAAAACGTTATAACTCCATTTGTCGTTTTATAGTAACAATAACAAAAAGTCTATATATTTTTTTTATTTTCTGAAAAACAGCTAAAGATATAACCTCGTTCGGTTAGAGCCTTCACGTCAAAATATGCACCTGGAAAACTAATTCATTTTTTTCCATACAATCTTCCCCGAAAAAACACCGTTCTGGTGTATGG